>QNGE01004984.1:12501-51152 GCA_008508345.1 Paragonimus westermani | reverse complement strand
AAGAGATAGGGTAAGGTGAGAGTGAGAAGATTACTGCCGTACGAAAGTTCTCCGTGAAGTGGTTTATACTAGGGTTCAGTCCTCACCTTGTTGCTCCTCTCGATACAACTAAACGACATGAGCAGCAGTCCAGCTGGCATTTATTAAGTATACGCAGGTGATATAAGGTTAGTTAAAAGTGAGTCGGGCCCGAGCGCCCTCCAGGAGGACACTCTTAAAGCCTGTGAATAAACACTCAATGTTGACTTACCGCTGAATGTTTCAAAAATCCGTATCCTCACTAACGCCCTCCAGTTGACACCGAGGTATCTGATGGTTTAGTTAGATGGATATTTGAAAAATCAACGAGACGGCAAACAAGAGACCTGGGTATTCAGGTCAATAGCACGTTCATTCCGTCTGTTCGGCTCGCCGCGGCTGCAACAAAAGCATGATCAGCGTCTTATCGACCAAAATCCGCGAACTCTGACTCATGTCCGGCGGTATTTCTTACGATATACTCTGCCATATTTCACAGCATTTGAATTGTGTTGCCCAGGCTTGAATACCATACCTCAAAAAGGAAGCCGTCGTCCTCGGAAAGGTGCAGAAGCTCGCCACGCGCATGGTATGTATCACGGAAAATCCAGGCTACTAAAATCGACTATGACTGCCGAATGTATTTTCACCTGAGGGATAGGGGTAAGAGGGTGTATAATCATAGTGCCGAGTCACCAATCGCGCCTAAACAAATCCTCTGGTAAGTTTTTTGGTGATGCGGAAAGATTGAGTTTTGAGAAGTCAAGCATTCACAAGCGAGAAAAAATGTTAAGGTTGGTTGTTCCGCTCGACTTTTTCACTGACCAGATAGACTACTCGCAGAATAAATTGTCTGTTAACAGTGTTCAAGCATCGAGTACACATGTATCCAAGAGAGCTAAATATGTTTGAATAACATCCCGCTACTTTTGACTAATTAAAGAAAGGGTTTAGCTTTGCCATTCACAGCAACTTGGCTTTTTCAGTTCTAAACTTTTACCCTCATCTCTAGATCACTATGTGAACGCATCGCGCCAGCAGAAAACGCGGTCGAGTCAAGATCCGGGTCCTACTAGTCAAGCATCAAGGCGTCATCGGGTGTGGGCATTCGTCAAGTCCTGGGTATTCTGTGGTACAAAACCCGTTGACACACAGCTTGCAAAGCCTAGCGTCCGACAAAGTCTCGCCCGGAAGCGGGCGTTTCCTGAACAGCGAAAGCAGCCTCGAATCGTTTTTATTTACATGTTGGATCCGGAGGTGTATTCATGTAAGAATTTAGATCCATTCCGACCAAACGGAGTGCAACAGCCAGAGATTAAATTTAAAAATAACCTCCCATGTATTTTTCTCATAGGGTTCACAGAGGGAAAGATGTGAGCACGAGCATATTGAAACTGGTGTCGCTAAAACCCTCCACTAAGATAGGAAACATACTTTCAGATTGATAAGAGGTTGGTTAGCCACCAGAATCGATTAAACCTTCAAAGTCTGCAGATGCCGATAGCATCCCTACGGATATAGTTAAACCACCGTCGAAGATTCTGCAGCGTACGTTGTGGCAACCCTTCACAGTTCCCCCAAAGGAAAGCAAGACTTTGGAGGACTGGTGAGTGTCCATTGTGGTCGCTATTCTGTTATTACCCACCGGCCAACGACAGTGCGAACTTGCGAGCGCACGAGCATACGAATCGCGGAAAAGTAGCTCACAGTGTAACAGTACCCAAACCAGAGAGAAACACAGAAGACACCGGCGTTCAGCCGAGAATACATTAACCATCAAACCAAAGACCACCTAGCAGGCCAGCGTCCGCGAACATGTAGCACACAACCAGAAGGGCAGACACAGTTCATGTCCGAAGATGCATTACGCAACGCTCGGCGGTGATAAAATAATCCAACAGGATAAGGATACAAAAGTATGAGGACCTTACGTTTAAATACATTTGTCCTCCTTGTTTGTCCGACTCTATTAGTTCTGGATCCTCGGGCACAACGCTGACATAGCGGCCACTTCAAAATCGATCCGAGCGTGCTAACTAGTTTCGTTCGAGCGTTACACGGCTATTCGCTAGGCACCGTCCCAGGTACCCTGCCTACGTCTAGCACGTTTGGGACTCCGACTTCCATCCCAACCTCGGAAAAGTCCGGTGATGGTTCCCTGGCTTTGGTTTATATGAATGATTTTGGTCGATCGAGCTGAACCACCAGTGGCTGTCTGCTGGTTACTGGCAGTTCACTGGACCTACAGATTGCCCCCAAAAATATTCGCTCGACGACATACGGACATTTCTATTAATTGTGCATCCACTGGAACTCCCGGGCTCGGAACCGTGTTGCGCAACCGTACTGTCTCGCCAACACTCAAGGAGGCTCCGCATGTCCTCGTGTCATAATAGTCTTTCTGATGCCTGTGAGGTGTCTCCAGATGTGTTCGTGCAATCTGGTGGGCCCGCCAAACTGTGTTGAGGAGGCTGTCTACGTATTGTGTCACCGGAATTTGCAGTTGCTGTGTAACCGGCAATCGGGCATCTGAAGGTAGTCCCACCTCTCGGTCGGTATACAAAAATGTGAAATTTCGTGTATCGAAGAGTATATGACACTACGACAAGCTAACAGACATTTCGGTACAGCTAAGTCCCATTCGGTGACACACTTCTTTGTGAATGCCTTGAGGAGATCTTCGAGGGAACGGCTCATCCTTTCTTCTTGCCCATTGCTCTGCGAATGGTGAGCTCTGGTTCGCGTTCTATCCATTCCTAATAGCCTACACACCTCGTGAACCAAAGACCTTTCAAAGCAGGAGGCTCGGTCCGAATGGAGATGGCCCGGAGTTCCCCAAAGGCGCACCCGTTGGTCGAAAATGGCTGATGCTCCTGTAGATGTATTCATCTGTGCAGGCGTGACTGCTTCGCAACATTCGGTGAAGTAATCTACGAAGGCTAAGATGTATCGATTGTTCTAGGGTGTTTCAGGTAACGGCCCCACACTATCTACGCCCACCAACTCGTTACAGTATCCTGCGATCATAACTTGCAACGGCGTTAGACGTCCCATTAGAGGCCATTCGAAGGTGCTACATTTTTTGCTCGATTGGCACAACAACCTGACTCCTATCTGCTGATGCGGTCACCAAAATAGTTGTTCTGTGGCCGCCTCTAGTTTCCTTATTCCGGCATGCCCAGGCAAAAGATACATGTTTGTTAGGACGCCACGTACCATGAACTGAGAGATGACAATCCTTCTCATATAGGCCGGACGTATTGGATAAATGATACTCTCTCTGCCATCTTTTGCTGTTTCCATGGCGCCCGAATGCAACGAGATTCATAGCTTTTCCTTCCATTTCCCTGCCTCTTGGTCTAGCACCATTATTCAGGCACCTTTCGTGAATAAGCGCAGTCTCAGGATCCGTCGCCTGAGCTTGTTGCCATCGGCCATGTTCTGCGCCCTGTAGGTTGATCAGCTCCACGTGCTACGTAGTACAAGACAGTCGCTGTGATTGCGCACAAGACGCCTTGATAGTGAGTCAGCGTTCCAGTGTCGTCCGCCGGGTCTGTGTTCACATACGAAATCGTATTCCTGTAGGATATTCTGCAATCGGGCCAAGAGCCCTTCTGGGTCTTTGAAGTTTTGTAACCCGCGGAGAGAGTGATGGTCAGTACGTACGATAAAACTTTTATCCAGGAGAGGTGCCGGAAATGTCGCGCGATGGATACTAGCTTAAGTATTTCCCTTCTCGTCGTGCAGCGGTTCTTACCGTAAGTTACCACTCGCTCCCTACCATTTTGTCTTCGTTGTCGCTAGCATCGGTATCCAAAACAAACTCCTCGGCATTCGATGGCAGGCTCAGAAAAACTAGCACCGACGCCGTGCGCAGAATCTCGCGTAGCGATTCAAAAGAATGATCACATTATTTGTCCACGTTAATTCCTGATTATTTTGTAGTAGTCTGGTCAGGTGAGTGGAAATGTGAACAAAATCAGTGATAAGGCGGCGATAATAGGATACTAACCCTAGGAAGCTCCTCAGCTCGTTTACATTCTTCAGTGTGGGCTAAGTCTGAATGTGTCCCGTCGTTGTTGGGTTTGTGCGGATAACCCTCAAGAGACTACAGGCACCAGGAATTTCACCTCTTTGGGTTGGAAGTGACATTTGAAGGTTTTAATTTTAAACTGACTACCTCCAGGTGGTCCATCACGGATTTGTTGTGTAACAGACTTATCGAAGTGAAGGTTGGAATGGGCATCTCAGAGCACGGTGGTGCTCCTCACAAATTCGTCTAACTTCCGTTCCCTTACCTCACCTTCGTGAGTGACCATGTGAGCGTAACAGGCAAGCCGGACATTCTGGCTTCGTGTACCCGATACACTTGTAAACCCACCCTGTGCAACGTGGAGACACCAGGAGACAGCGTTCCTCAGAAGTAAGGGCTCCAACGATAGTCCTGTCAAAGGAGTTAGCAAAATCAAGCATGAACCGATTGACCAGTGAGACGCGCACACGACTTATACAGACGAAAGCCAAAATGGCGTCCACTGCACACTGCGTTACATGAGGGGCTTGGTAACCTGCGCTCTGCAGTTCCAGTCGATTTCAAGATATCGGAGTCAACAAGCCAATCTGGCTCTACACAGGATCTCACGTTAGTGACGAAGTCGTCCGTTAAGTAGGACCTTGCACTGAACGCCGCCAGGCGCCAAGAAATCACTTAATCTGAAACCAGCATACCGACTAACATGTATAGTATTGTTGGGCATACATTCATACTCCAGTTCAGCCCCCTGATAAAATTAGGAAAATTTGTGACCTGTAAATTTTCCTCTAGTGCGATGAGTCCTTGTCTCTGGAAGCAAAACCATCGAGCGACGTCGATTACTACATCCGTCCCCCAGCCATTATACCTGCTTGTTACCAGTACGAGGTTTGACACTCTGGTGTGACACAGAGATACGAATATCGAACTTGTGCCGTCGGAAAATGGTCAAGATTCTGGCATAGTCACCAATTCACGTGAATCCTTGTTGTACAAATTCGGAATATTCGTAAAAAGTCGGAAATGCCAGTCTTGTTGAGCGAAAACGGTTTGAAATCGCTGTGTGGGAAATTTACTCCACTTGACAGTAAGGTAGTTCGCCGGCTTTATGTTTCAAGGTCAAACCGAGTTGGTAACCGTGTACCGCGCAGTCAAAACCAATGAGCGCAGCCACTGTGAACCAAGAACACGGATGGCACAGGAGTTATCTATTCTGAAAACCAACGCGTATTATGCGTTCCAACAGCACCAGAAACAAAACCATTCACCTGCGTACGGCACTGGTCTCAGAACATAACGGCTGTCATGAACGCCAATGCCCAGTTCCTTTGTGTAGCAACAACCACTTCGTGTGATGCTGCACTCCAATGTCTCCCGTTTGATTTTTTTTCCCGGCCAGTTCGGCGTAAACATCGGCGCTCTTGCCTTACTAATGAGTAGTAGTGTTGTGAATAGTGTAGCACAATCGCTCGTCCTCACCAAACTCCTCCAACCCCTAAGGTTTTTTCAGCTGTGACAAGAGCCGTGCAGGTCTTCTTCGTTCTACCGACGACCTACCTGGTGGCTTCGGTGTCACCGTCACGCCAGGTATGCATTCTTTTTTGATCGTAGTGTCATATCAGGTACAAAGCTGGCTCTGACACTCTCAGCTTGGATTTTTCTCATTCTTATTAAGACACACTGAACCGCCACGTTCCACCGCCACATATGGTCCCCACTACTTCGCAAGAAACCTCCTGAATGCCGGTCCTGCCATCTCCGGACACCGCCGACCTCCGTATTTAACCTTCGAACCAGGCTCAAACAGCGCGATCCGGCAAACTTGCATTAGACTGCTCCTTGGGAACATCTTGTGCGTCTTTCAGGCTTTGGTCGGCCAGTCTCCGAACTTCCGTTAATTTACGGGTGCTCGTAGGTCGGCCTTCCTATGAACCAATCTCCTGATCGGCTGGGAAAGGTGACACGTGTCCATACGTTAGCCCGAGTAGCAACTTTTTCATTGTTCCTCTTGGAAAACAGAGGTGGGCCAACAGAATCAGTGGTAACGTTTCCTCCCATCTTCCTCCGGTCGCCGTCAACCACTCCTTGGTTGTGCGACTGTTCATTTCCGTTCGTCCGTTTGACAGCGAGTAATAAGGAGTCGTGCGAATTTTTTGATTTCAGAGGTCTCTAAGCTGTTCCGGACACCTGTTCCATCGAAGCTGGGCCGTAAACCGTCAGTGTGCTTCACGGCATTCCACGAACCGCAACGATGTGTCTCATCAACGTCCTGCATACGGTACCCGCGCACTGATCGCGCATATATCGGTTGCTTCGATCCAATTTGCGAAGGGTTCAGCCATGATGACGATGAGTTGATTTCGGGAAGTAGTTACTGGACAGCGGCTTATCACACACACACACCATAAGTCCCCCATTTTGCTGGCCGGGATTGGTTGTGAGGGATACTGACTGGGCTGGTTAGTATTCTCCAGTAGTTGATATTGCTAGCAAGCCCCAGCACAGTTGTTGAAATCATTCTTCATTCCCGGCCAGCATATACTTTTCTTCAGCATTTCACGGTTTTGATGATATCCCGTCTGGGCCAGCTGTTGGCATTCCTTCACAACTACTGCTCGCAATTCCGCCGGCATGACCGGCTCGTTTATCTTCTACCGCAGGTAACGCATCAGAATCCCCGCATTATTCAACCGCAAGTCGGACCAGTGCATTCTGAAAGCTTCCACTTCCGGCTGCCCCTAGTCTTTTGGCGGTTGTCCTTCCGATAGAATTTGGTCAATCACCGCCTGGATCGCCGTTTCCATCCTCTGTGTTGTTTGCAACTTTTAGGAATCGCTTTCCAGTTCAACACTGTTAACTCCGATCACGTCCTCGTGCATCTCCTCCATATCTCGCTTCCGGGAAAGAAAATTGGAACACAGTTCCCTTTTTCAGCTACACGGCGGATTTTGAAGTCGCTCTCCGGTATTCGTAACACCCAACGAGCCAGTTTTCCTCAGGAGTCCTTCGCCGACTGAATCAAAACCAAAGGTTTGTGGTCACTCTCCACACGGAAGAGTCTACCAAGCATGTGCGCCTCCATTTATCTGGGACCCACACAATCGCCAAACACTCCTGCTCTCTTTGGTTACACTGCACGTTCAGGTTGCTTCCCTTGTTCAGTTCAACTAAACGGAGATACTACTAGTTCAAACGCAGAACTTATGAACGGTAGTAACAAACGCGTGCAATAATGTATCTATGTATATTATATCCTTTATAACACCCCCGAGTGAGATAAGGTGAACAGCAGCTTCCCAATAACGTTTCCCGGATTCTCCTTTAACCAGGGAATCTCCTGAATGTGTGACTAGAATTGACTTTCCTTTGACCCGGATATGACCCAAAAATGCCAAAAAAGTTGACCGTGTCTCGATTTTCTAACATTAAGGACCCAGTCCTTTCGAAAGTGACACCCGTGGTGGTTCTATTTTTCATGAACAGCGATTCAACTTCCTCGACGGTGGAATGAGTTCCACCTTTTGTGCTGTAATAGGAGCGTTGTTCCTGAAACTTTTTCTATCGCCTGCTTACATTTACCATGCTTACTTCAGGGCGTATGTGACGATGAAATTCGACGGCCGTCCTGAGGCAAACTTTTAAAGTAGTCGCGGTGAACGTTAGATCGTTCTTAGACGCCCAATGTAACAAAATCGCCAAAGCTCCTTCCAGCCTAAGAAGTGCGTTTCGAAACACGGTGCCTTTCCGGACGAAACAATTTTGTTTACGCGATTCATAATTTCACTGGTAGTGATCCATCAGAGGACCGTCTTTCACCAAAACAGCGGGGCCAGTGCACATGTGGTTCCTAATGTTCTTTAGTACGCCGTATCTTGCTAACCCAATTCGCATCATTCTGGCACCCAGCAAACATCTCCTTTTGCTTCTACTGTGCATAGGTCTTAGAGTAGGCCGAAGAATGCTCTGTCTACAACACCAAATAGGCCACAGCCGTAGGCCTAGTCGACCCGCCTTTTCACGTCTGGACACATCGCGATCTTAATGGAGTCCTACCAAATGCGTGAAAGCTCAACGAAATTACTTTCGGACAGAATCCACAGAATCCCATTCAGACGTTGCTCCCGCTGCAGTCAATACAATGACCCTATTATCGTGCACACCCTCAGCGTCTGGGCTGTGTTCTAAAGGCTGTGTTCCAAACATTACGTACAAACCAGGTGAACAATGAACCACTCGTCGATTGTGTAGCTGGCCAGTTTCCACCGGAAATACTGACAGTGAAATTGTCTGAACACATAATTCAGGTAGATGGCTTACTAACAAACGTGATGGCATAACTTACATTGAAATTCACCCCCGCGGTCAGTGTAAAAAACAATGCGAATACAATGTGGTCGGGAATTACAATTTCATTCACATTTCTCGAATTACCCGGAATCGAGCGTTTCAGCAACGTGGGGCCATGTATTCAGCCTTAAAAATCCAGACGGAAGCATTTTCAGAGCGCAAAATTGACCACAAAAGCCACTATGGCGCATTTAATGAGAAGGATGGAACATTTTTCCAAAAAGTTGTAAATATGAACAATTTTAGGTATAACCAAGTTTCCTCGTTGCAGCGGGACCAATAAACCGGATGAAATCTCTATATTTCTTCTACAAGGTGCATTTTTATATTTTGGGAAAATTTGAAAGGCCTTTTACCGCTCTCAAATGACAAGTTCTAACTCGTTTTGAATTTGAAACACCACGCTGGCAAACTACGCGATTGCCGGAAGATCTATGATCAGAGTGTTGTGTGACGTTATTCTGCCCAAGTGAGCTACGTACAGACCAGTGCACTTGGATTACTCCTCTTCCAGTTAATTCATCCCACTTTTTCAGCCAACACTGGCAGCGTTGTAGTTTGGTTGAATTGTTTAAGTTGATCGAGGAAGAGATATCCAGTTGATCGATTCGACAGGTGGCAGCTGTGACAATAGCACTTGAATGTAGGTGCTAAGACTATGCAGTGTGATAGGTGTGTGAGGTGGCCGCACCATCGGTGTAGCAAGCTCTCAGATTAGGCCTAGGAATTGGACTTGGTTCACAAGGAGTCACTGTGTTCGTGTGTCGCGTATAGGCAAACCCCACAAAGGCGCTACTGTTATGAGCACTGGGGCGAATCAAAGTAGGATCTCTGAAGGTAAAACATCACACGTTGTACTCGGCAATGTATGAGACAGCAGTGGGAGGCTGAGGTTGAATACCTAAAGACCCAATTACCAATGGAGAACTTCTCAACAAATTGTAACGTTGAGATGGATACCGGACAAGCGTAATCACTCGACAGATTTCATTAATTACTTAGACGATAAAACTGCTGGCACAGCCCAGGCTAAATTAGGCGTACGAGCCACCAATATGGTGAGGTGTTGAAAGAGACAATCGTACGTTGGCACTTAGAGAACAAACGGATGCGGAAGACGGAAGGAAAAATAGTCAGCAACAAGATAACTGTTTAAGGGAATTTAGAAAGAGTGAGGAAGTAAATTGGGAAACCAGAAGGGCGAGTAAAGGATATTTGTTTATCGGTGGAAGCTAGAGAGCAAAGATTGGCCGTTGTCCATAACCAAGGACAGCTTTCGATCAATCCTGCGTCAGGTCTCGAAAATGAAGGGGACTTAGCCCTTGATGAAAGCAGGAATGTCATCAACCAAGATATCCCTGAGCCCACTGTGAAACAAAGTAGATCTGAGAAAACAGCTAGGAAATTTCACCTTGTAGAGTCACCTAAGGTAAGTAAATAATCTGGAACATTCGGCACTCAGGACAACATTGAGAGAGGGCAAATAGCAGGCGACTGCGTACAGTCTCAGACCCATGTTGATCGAGTTTGCCAAACCCAGACACTGAGACATGTTCTCAGCTGCGGTGAGGCAGCTATGCGCTGCTACTCAAGAGCGAGTTACAGTAACACCAGATGACTAGGCAGGGTAAAATAATATTGGCCACATCAATGATAACAGATTATCCATTGGAAAACAGCACTGCATGAAGGCTTTTTGACCACGGGTAAAGCTAACGCGGCTACCCGTGGCAAGAGAGAACGGGGAGATAGGCGAGGGAATTCGTTCCATTGTAAGAGCTTTCCAGCGTAAGAAGTGTGGATTGATCAGTCTGAGTCTAGAATAGAGTGGAGGACCTCAAGGAGAAAACGGGGCGAGTGCTCAGGTGTAATGCCTGAGCCATGGGCTGACCTTGGATTCAAGGGAGTTGAAGCAAGAAGGGGCTGTAGAAAGTCCCCCAGGGCCTTGTGTGCCAATGCTAGTTGTCTGAGGAAAAGATGGAGCGGGCTGTCAAAGGAACAAGTTAAGGAAGTTGTTGCGGCTACTGGAACCTGGTTGCGAGGGTAAACGTCCGTAGATGTTACTTGTCTTCCTGAAGACTTGATCTGTGGTTGATAGATATGATGGTAGAATGGGTGATGGTGTTCTGATGTTAGTAGCGCAGCGTTATGGTCAGCGTCGTGAAGAGGAATTGAATGTAGGAGACAACCAACTCAAGCTGTTCCACAGCGCTACTGCATCCGTGCGTCTATAGAGGACGCTCCTGTACACGACAGAAGGGTGGATATCTCAGTGCTGTTAAAAGGCAAGCGGCATATCACGGCTATTCCTTATAGCTCGGAATGCCAGTTCTCTCGAGGTGGTTCTTTTGGGGAAGTATTGTTAGGTATCATAAATAAGGAAGCATTGAGGTCGATAGGTGGAGAGGTGGTCAAATTGCTACAGTTTTAGAGCGTTATAACAAGGAACCCTGATGGCATCTCGGGCTTGAAGGTCGGAACGCCCTTGAGCAAGAGTAACCATGCGGTTATATGCTTGCGGTTTGACTGTCTACGCCTGCTTCTCAGTAAGCTGTCGTAGATCCTTCAGATACGTGAATTTTCAGCTACTAAAATTAAATGCGGAGCAGGTGATTTGGGTAAATTGTCATGAGGCTAGTGATGTCAACAGAGCGAGATCCACAATCAAAGATAACAATATGCAATTAGCCGACACAGCCGGTTGATACGTAGTCCGCATAATGGTAAGCTCCCGTGTTGGAAAAATAAGATAAGAATGGCATAGAGGAGCAAAAGGTAAGATTGGGATGTGTACAAATAGTCCTGGTGGTACATAGGTTCTTGTCAATACAAGGAGGCTAGAAAGAGGTGTCCCAAAACGCAAGATGGGTAGAGGACGGGGTTTGAAATGATTGTGGCACAGAACCAACGTAAGAACCCCAATGTCTTCCTCCGTTATGCCCGGGCGAAGGGGCCATTAGGAGAGGGGTGGGTAGTATTATTGATACCGAGGCCAGTGTTGTCGAATCACCTTTAAAAAGAGCCGCCGGCATTCTGCCAGCTTTCCGGTGCACTGAACATTCCTGACTTCAGACCTTCGGCGGTTGGGTTGAGTTTAGGGGTTGCAGGGGGATCATTGATGGTTGAATTTGAAACAAGAGAAAAGAATGGTGAGATATTGGATGGACTGTGAGTAAGTAAAGTGATGGGACTAGACTCTAGCCATTCAAGGATAATGATACCTCTTGGAGGTGTCTTGCAGGACTCTTCACTCATTTGTTTAATATTACTCCCCAGAAGGCAATGATCCCGGATGACTGGAGCATGACAGACGTTGTACCCATTCACGAAGGGAGTAAGACGCATGATATGGGGAGCACCTGACCAGTGCGTCTCAAATCAGGTGTCTCGAAACTGTCGGAGAGGACCCTCAAAAATAAGATTTCGAGACACCTTACTCAGAATAAGCTTCTCTCTGTGGACCGACATTGATTCTTGTGGCACAGGTCCTATCTCAACAATCTGGCTTGCTTCCTCAGAGATTACTGAGAGGTTAGGACGGCGACTGAAAACCGAGTTTTGCTACTTGGACTTTGGGGAGATATTTAATTCGGTGAACAACCGATTGCTGATCCTCAAACTGGAGACCTTCGTCCTTTCTTCAAAGATACTAGAATAGTTGAAGGGCTTTTCGGGGAACCGCACCTTTCATGTAGAAATGGCAAGGTAAGGGTCTACAAAAGGTTTGGTGGTCAGTGACGCTCCTCATGGATTGGTGTTCATAGCACTCCTGCCTTCAGTGCTTAACACTGGTCACACTGAAATCCTGAAGTGTTGGTCAAATTTGTGCTGACGATGTGATGAATGTAAGAAAAACTAAGAGCACGCTCGTGAAGGAGGATCTGAATACTCTTCAGAGGTGGTCAGTTGAATTGCAGGTGCCCTGAAGTATAGCCGAGTGTGGTCATCTGCTTACTGTGAACCGTTCGTTCGACGAGCCTTCTTGGTGAGGAGGCTGAAAATGGGCTGAAAAGAGTAAAGACAGCCATGGACTTCGGGGAGATCATACAAAGGAACCTCAAAGTTATCAAACAGTGTTCGGGGGCATCCTGGAAGGAGAATACAGCGTTGCATCTGCTAAGGAGAGCGTTTTCAGTAAAGAGACCAGGAGTGTTGCTCTCGTTCTTCAAGGATTATGTGGGTCAATCCAGGAATATTTTGTGCAGGCCTGGATCCCAAACGCCGTGGAGACAAGAAGGCAACTCAGAAAGTTTGGACAAGTGTTACAAGGACTCTGGGGGAAATGCGGGGTAACTGGCTTGGAGCCAGACCAAGCAAACTTGATCAAATTCCCCTTGTGCGAAGAATGGTTAGAGGACACCTGGTAGAAATCTTTGAGTATCTTTAGAGGCTAGACCAAGCGTAGGCGACACCCCTGATAAATCTGCACACATTTCTACCTCCTGGATCATAGTATTAATTCGGAGAACACGAGCGTTGTTACAGTGACCAGGGCTAGCCTCATCTTACGTCGAGTTGCCAACGTTTGGAAAATCCTTCCATGGCGCGTACTATCTTCCCTCAGCGCAACAGAGTTAACAATCAGCATACTAATCTTCACGGGTAGACTGAGAGTGGTCAACAGCAATGGCCACACTACAGGTGCTATCCCCTTCGACTATGAAAAGGCCGCTGATGGTGTGCCACGATCGTATTGTGCAGAAGTCAAAATATTACGGCATCTAACGAGAGGTTCTTCACTGGAAATTATCCTCCCTCGGTAACAGAATTTCAAGGGGAAAAACCAGATCGACCCTCTTTCCACCTCCGCTGCAGCTTCCCAAATATCCACACGTGATCCGTTGCCGTTTTATTATATATCACTAACTTACTAGGGTGTTTTTCATGCAAAGATTTCATTCGTGCTGATGAGTTGAAAACTTGGAACGCTTGTAACCGCGTTGAATTACATACTTACCTTGATCGCACTGAGTGCTGGTCGGATTACTGAAGTCCCCCTCTAAGCAAAAGCAACCGCGCAAGTATTTTGCTCGGAGGGAACTCCGATGATCCATTCGTGATGCAAGACGCACGAAGAGTAACAGATATCACAAAAATGACTCTGAAAAGGACTGAAGGATTTGGACGTCACCTGGTTTTTCCTCTTCTAATTTCCATCAGATGGCAGTCAGATAGAGATTTTGGACTCTTGGGATAATAAAAGTAAACTTAACTCGCACGGACAGACATGCCTTCCAAACACTTTACACGGTCCACATAAGACCACTGCTTAAGTTTGCTAACCCAGTTGTAGACAGAGGTTAGCAGAAGAACATACTTGTCACTGAACGTGTCACTGGCTTGAGACATCACTCCTACGAGCCTCGTCTCGAAATTTTTCGTTTACATCCCCTTGGATTTCGGAGACTCCACGGTGGCCTGGTTTTGATTCACTTTTTCTTTAGCGCAGGATCCTTGCATTAATCCTCCACCTTATTGACTGATAGCAGTCGAAGGGACACAAAACAAAGTTCTTCAAGCTTCAACCCCGGACACTCCTCGAACAACATCTCTTTGCCCACTGGGCTATCAAAAGCTGAAACGAGCCTCCATTAGAGGTTGTTAACTGCTATTCTAAGGTCTGTTCCAAAGTGATGCTAGATTCTCAGTTACATAAGAGACTATGAGACTACTCTTCCACTCTGTTATTAATACTCCACATAATTCTCAAAACAGACGTTACATCTCACCTGCAATGACTGCCCTTTAAGTAAAAACACTGCACGTCATAGCGGACAAACTGACTGGGTCCGGTGGACTCTGGTCTCTATCCTTGAACCCGTTAAAAATTGCTGAAATCCAGCTGATTAAAGTTACCGTGTGGTTTGAAGTTGTGGCGTGAGAGGGAGTTATTCATTACCGGAATCACACGGTTGAAGAAGGATCACGTTCCCGGCACAGCCATCCGTCAACATAACCCGTTGTTTTCTCCATTCAAACTATTCAAAATATAACTGAATTTGAAGAGAGGCGGTAGGTTTGCCATAAATCGCACACGCAAATCTTTATTTGGGAAGTGCGGAATCCGTCGAAAATTCAGGTAACCTGGAGTGGTATGCAAGGGGGTTCATTCTGACAAGAAAGTTGACCCAGATGAATTCGTGCCCTACCGATTTCCAAATTTTGTTCTGACTTGGTTTTCTCCCTTTCCTTCAACTATTGTATTATACTTCATTACCGTTTCAATATTCCGTTGTAGATTGGTTAGCATTTAGTTTGCTGCATTACCCAACTCAATTAGTTTGTCTCGCGTTAATTTGTACTTGTGACATTGGCGTTAGTAATTGTGTTAATTGAATCCATTTTCCCTGTAGAACAGTGTTGATGTTGTAGAACAACATCATCTGTTGTCCGAGTTCACCTCGCTTCACTCACGTTATTCTTCTACATTTTCTGGCGTATATGTTTAATCGGTCCGCTTGTAGTTTTTCAAAAACTAGTTCGCGCAGGAGACCACACACTTCAGTGCTTCAGTTGTGACGAGTGACTCCACACTTCTTGCCTCCGTGTCTCTATGAATTTGTGCCGCGTTCTGATCGCGATTAATGCAGATCGTCTGTGCTTCTGTTTCATAGTTCGTTAGGCACTAGTAATCCGGTGTTCATTGCTAGTGACCCCGCATGTGCAACCGCCAAGTTTGACGACGGTTTTCCTGATCATAGCTCAGACCCTCCGGCAAATAAGGAAGAAATCGCGCGCAATTTTAAAGCAAACCCCTTGAAAGAGGTGTGCGCGTTGGTTGCATTGAGCGCTGACTCACCAGTACCGACTTCCATTCACTCACCGGTACAAACCGTGAGTAGTTCATCCAATAGAAAGGCCGTTCGTGTGTTACGGGCCATTTAAAAACCGTCGTAAATAAGGCTCTCGGGAACAAAGAAAGAAAACCACTCACCGTGGGGCCCACGTGGTCATTTCGAAACAGCGGCCTCACTAGATCCGAGCTCGAAGACACTGAGGCAGGGGTGATTACGCTTTTTTCCATTTGATACTGTGTGTACATCAGTCGATACAGATTTTTCTTCCGTATCATAAACTACAGCTACATTGCTGACGCTCATGAAGGAACAAAGTAGTAGGATGGCTAGGGTCAGTGTAGACAGTGAATTTCTGAGTAACAGGATGGCCCATCAAAAATAGGCACGATGGAGTCCATCCAAGGTTACAGGGGTTACAAGCACGATGGACCTAAAGACAGGCAAGGAGGCGGGGTAGCACTTTTAACTGCCGAGATCTGCGCGCAGCTACAGAATCCATCTCACCACACGTCGAGAAAACAACTAGTAAGAAGTGTGGTTGTGTCGAACACATGGGCCATCTCAGTCGTATGTAAGTAACGTAGCCCAACGCTGTAAGCTATCGAGGATGCGCAGTTCGTAGCTCTTTCGATGGTCATTACTATTAAACCACACTCCTTGTTAATTCTTGGAGGTTTTAACGCTGCTGGCATCAACTGGGGGAAAGAATTAGCTTCTGCAATGCAGATCTGCTAAAGTTATTCCCGGACAACATGCTGACTCGACATGTGAGGTGTAACTCGCATTTCAGAATAGGGAAGACTCCCTCACTGGTTGATCAAGTGGTAAGTAGGTGCGAAAAACACGTTACTCCGCATAGTATGGGTGTCTCTGTTGAGAAAACTGACCAGGTGGCTATCACTTTGGGGCTCTTCATCAGGTAGAAGTCGATATCATTGGCAAACATGAACCTAGATGCAAAGTCTCCGGTTGGACGTTTTCCTTCAGGTGTGGCACGAGAGGCTTGTCAGCTGTTCCAACGAGATTTGCACCTTCTCGCAGAAAAACACTCTACCGAACGGGCGCCGCCTACAAAAAAACCCGTTAATAGACGGCCAAAATAGTTAGGACATGTATGAGAAAACGAAGAGGTTGGCCGACTTTAAGGAAACCGCTGGTCATAAGAGAAATCCACTCCACCATCGTAAAGGTGACCGTATCGTCGAAATGCAGAATAATACTCTAGTCATCCACGAATTAACGCTAATTCGAGTTGCCAATATCAATCCGAAGCGATACTACGCATGTGCTCAAACTAAGTCAGTGATGTGCAAGTGAACAGGTTGCCCCAGGCTGTCTGATGATTTGGCGCCGCACTTGACAGATGTCCACCGAAAGGATTATCAGCAAACCCTACCCTAATTTCACCTTCCTTGCTAACCAAAAGAAATGATTCGTGATATCACATTTTATGCTAAAGAGTAATAATGATAATAATGACAATGATGGTATATTTCTCGACGCATTTGTGCGAAACACGCTTAGGAGAGCGTGATCAACATACAGATTTTTAATCATATACACATTTGAACACCAAATTTGGAAACTGTGCAGCGAATCAGCGATGTGCATAGAGAAGCAAAACAGATATTTCATGAAGGGAAAATTCAAGTTCAGGGAGAAAACTTCTAGCTACATAGTTTTCAGACGATAGTACTTTGGATCTGCAAAATTCGATGGAATAACTGATTTTTTACATCAATTGGGACTTCACAAGGTGATCACTGGCCTAGTGTTCAAGGCCGTGCCAAAAAAGAGGTGGTTGGAGGATGGAGAGGGTGTTGTGGTGAATAATTTGGTCACTATTCCATGTAGATAGTCCCGAAAAAATATGCAGAAAATTTTTCATTATGCGGGCGAGATGGCGACGCATATACTTTTGCAGGGAACGCATGGACCTCTCGACCGGACGTCATCCTTCGCTCAAATTCCTAAGAATGTAGGAGAGCTCGCGATATGCTTAACCATTGCGGAATTTTAAATGTTCGGGCGGGTGGGATGTTTTCTAGCACGGGATATACCAGTGAAACCAAGAATGGTGAGAAGAATCATGCGATAAATGGGAAAACGTGAAACTGACTATGTGAGCTATGGCAAACAATGGAACATACGATATTCTGGCATAACCCTCTATGTGACGTCAATAGCATTGTAATAATTGATGAAATATATACCACATGCGAACAGCTGTTATTGAATAACGCGAAAAGTGATCGATTATCAGCTATTCCTAGTATACGATTATTGCCGAATTTGGATGCCAATTATCTTTGTACAGACGATATATAGAATGAGAAAAATGTTTGACAATGCCGAGAGGTTGCCGGGTGGTCTTTCAGAGAAGAAAATGGAAGAGTTGCGACTCTAGGTTATTGTGCAGTCATGAGACGAACAGGTTGAGTTTCTTGAACAATTTCAGCATGTCCAGCTTTTGCATGATGATTTACAACACAGACACACAAACCATCGGTAAGTATGGGGTGAAGGTGTACCAGGATGACTGAGTTGTCACTAACGGACATGTATATTGACACCTATACGTGTTGGCTATAGACGTGTTTTCTTGTTCGCTGGCAAGTCTGAAATTAAAACATCTATCCTGTAAGCGGCAGTTTTGATCGGTTCGAGGGGTGCGTGACTTAACATCACGCAAAAGAGGGGTTTTTCCTCATATGTTATTAGGTCCGTTTTCGAAGTTAACGTCCTCAGACAAGTGGAGCTTGAAAATGGACATGACGTTCTTCATTGTTAGGGAAGTTTCTAAGTTTCGTTTGAATTGGTGTACAGTCTTACTGGATCTAATTGCATACGGGAGTTTGTTCCCAATGTAGGAATATTTTAATAGGAAAAAATTTGAACGCAGTATTTTCCGGGATTTAAGAGCAGCCAAGGTGAAGTCCTTGTTTCTGAGGTTATACTTCAGCCTGTGTTGTAAGCTGGTCGCAAAGCTGACGGTGAGTTTACTGTCATGGACCACATTACACATGAGTGAAAGGTTAAGCTTGAGTCGCCGTAACCAGTAGTGAATCGTTCGCTAACGATTCCAGTTCACACCGAGTTACGCGTAATCTGTTGATCCAGTAAATGCCTCTCAATATTCAACGACAGTGATAATCTATCCTCGAAACGGTTAACGAGAAAGCGCTCGTAATAACTGGATTTAATACGGTACTAATTGAACCAATATACGAGAAAATTGTCTTTCACCTCGAATGTGAAAATCCTCAGAAATCAAAGAAAGTGCCCGCGCAACAAATTAACAACCAGGCATCGATCAACAATGGTGGACGATAAAACGGGTTAAGATCACTCAAACAAATGATCATTGGTTTGGTCAGACCGAAACGACTGTTCATGCATCGAAAAAAGACGGGAATCATAAGTTACTCGAGGAAAAATATGGAAGAGAAATGTCTAACTTCGGTATTTGGAAGTTTACAGGGCTCGGACTAAACAGGGGTAAGGGAAACGGTCAAAGTAGGTTGTATCCACTAGAACGATGCCGGAACCTTTATCTGGTTTCGTTAATAGTACGTTTGTATTAGCTCGTAACTCTTTTACAGCGTCTAAATGATCCTGTTTTATTAGACTGCAATTCGGTACCTTGCTATTTATAGCATCAAAGTTTACTAAGACGAAAAATGATAAGGATAGAACAACAGCTATAGAAAAGAAACCATCCAAATTACTCCGTGATATGAAACAATCTGGTTTGATTGACACATGCACCTTTGAGCGCTTCAGACCAACAGGGACGGTCATCCCACGCAATTATGGTCTCCCTAATGTTCACAAAGATGGAGTGCCCTTAAGACCGATCCTCGACATGTACAATTCTCCTTATCATGCCTTAGCCCAGTGGCTTGTGGAGCTACTGGAACCAATCAAAGCACAACTGACCCCATTCAGTTTAAAGAAGGTTGTGTAAGAACAAGGAGGATAATGTATCTCGTTTGGGGAGGAGAGTAGAGCGCAGGGCCACCTTTCAACATCAAGCAAACCTCAGGAATATCAAAATAACGCAACAAACCTTGACAAAATCAACAAACAGAGAGGATCGAGTGCAAGCGTCCAGCAGCGTTCTCTGTAGCTCAGAGAAGATGGAATTCACGTTGGCGGCTTTTCAGAGTTAGCTTATCAGACTTGCGCAGGTGGCCATGTATGAACGTGCAGTATTCAAAGTGGGGTCGTACACATAGTTTATAAGGGTGTAATCGTGCATCAGGTAGGAAGAATGAGTGTTTAATGCAACCTATCGTCCTTCTGGTTTCAGTGACTAGGAACGATATATGTTATGCGGAGTTGTATGAGTATGAGTGGCGTAAACTCATGTTACGTACTGAGTTTGCGGTTGATATGCTCTGATCGTCCAGCCTTATAGAGCCCTCTGGTACGTCACAACCATCCACAACGATAGTGGATTTACTGGCTGAAAATTTCATCAGCCAAGTTTCACACCAAATCTCTAACGACATGAGGTTTTTTCGTATGTTTTCTAAACGTGGATTCAGATTGCCAGGAGGGAAGCTGTGAACAAGTTTGATATCATCAGCGAATAGGTATAGTTTGCCATGCTCGATAACTTGACATGTATCGTTTATATATGAGAGAGAGTAACAGTTCCAGAACACTTCCTTGTATCACCTCACTAGTAACTGGTCTGGGCGTTCAGCTACTGTCTCCTATTTTCACTGTTTGTGTGCGGCCTGTAAGGTATGAAGAAATTCAGCTAAGTAATGGATCACGTATAGCAAAGGATGCTATATTGAGCAGAAGACGCTTATGAGGCACACGATCGAAAGCCTTCGCCATGTCCAACAGTATAATGATTATCGCCTCAATGGCGTCAGTAGATTCTACCACATGGTTAAGAAATTCTAGCCGGCATGTCATGCAAGAACGCTTGTTGAGAAACCCATGCTGGGAGTGGTTTATAAGGTTTCATGATAACAGGAATTCGACCATGCGATATTTTATCATCTTTCCAACACCTTAGAAAAATTAAAGTATGGTTAATAGGACGATAACTGCTGACTCCATGTCGCGAGCCACTTTTATAGTGGGGCTTAATTGTAGAGTTCTTCCACTGAAGAAATGCTGTGTCAGTTAAATGCTCATAAAGTTCAGGTTCCAGATGATATCAGTGCGACCATCATCCGTCCTCCGACCAGCGTTATCCGTTTCAGCAACCAACCTGCCTAACCAATCTATCATAGTAGGCAGTGTGGTCCAGGACTGGCATTAGGCAAATGTCAGAACCCTGTACGAGGGTGGGCACAAACAGGACCTGGTAACTATCAACCAGTGAGCCTCACTTAAATTCTATTGAAGGTATGCGAAGCTAACATAAGAAACAAAATTGCGCCTGACCGAAAGCAAGTCGCTGGATGTCACTTAATAAGCAATCGTAAAGAAAATGCTTCTCTCCCACCAGCTCTATTTTTTGGATGAAATAACACAACGTTCCGGTAGAGGGGAACTTGTGGAAGTATGATTTCTGGTCCTCAGTGGAACATCTGGCTTGGTTCTTCACCGATTTCTATTGTTCAAACAAGGGCATTGCTGGATAGCACAGGTTATCACGAGACAGACAGCGGATTTGCCATGCAACAGGGTATTCAAAGTCATTGCTGGTGGATCCCGCTGAAGAGTGCACTGTGTATTCATCAAAATGTCAGGGAGGTCAGTTTTAGGACCATTGCTCTTTCAAGTTTACGTAACTCACCTGAACACATCATTATCAGCTCCGTTTTATGTTTAATGATGATCAGAAAATTGTCGAAAATCCAAATCTGGGTGTTCTCCAGCCTTACTTAATAAGGCTACCCGATTGATCAGCAAAGTGGGATTTACTTCTCAATTTAGGAAAATACCTGCACCTGATCAAAGACGGTAGCATTTCCACTCGAAAACGGTTTCGGACTCCAAGTAGACCGAGCACGCTGACACAAATTAATGAGGTTAAAGACCTCTAGATTGACTTTAAACCAGCGGCGTAGTACCGTTTGATGACCGGGAAGGCGAGCGACACGCTCTTCCACCTCATGTGAACTAACCCGTCCAGAGAACCCTGAGTACTTATTCCATTGCACAAACTTTTGTTAGTCCTCATTTGGGGTTTTGTATCCAGACCTGGACTGCAAGCCTACTGAAGGATAAACAATGTCTCGAAAGTGTGCAGAGGTTAGCTAGCAGATTGACACGAGACATAGGGACATCAGACCACAATGGTAGGCTGGAAACTCAACCTATTTTCTCTTGAGCGAAGAGTGCTTCGTGGTAACCTGACAGAAGCTCCCATGATGCAACTGTATCATAATGATGTAAGGCTGGTACGTTCTTTCTGTCGCTGAAGATGCCCCAACTGTGGGGGCACTATGTAGTGCTTCATAAACGGGGAGCAAATGGGTGAGTCGGTGCTTCATTCATCTCCCACAGGATGGTGAACCCGTAGAACAAGCTGCACATGTACGCTCTTAAAACTTCAGCGGTGGAAGTATTCAAGTACTGGTTAGACCAGGTTGGGAACTGAGTATTTGATGATCTAAGTTAGAATGGGGGCGTGCTTGAAATTCTGTATTTGTGCTGTGTTTGTGCACATGTGCCGTATGTTGTTCCGTCTAAATTCAGACAGCCGTTTATAGCTGTGTGTGAAATTTTACACACATACCAGTTATCCTTTCAGTTTAAAGTACGAAATATTGCCCCAACCTCCTACATTATTCGGTTTTGAATTAATAGTGCTCAGTATAGTTCGAACACACGGTTTGCAACTCAGCTATCGTTCGTGTAAGTGGACAGAAAATAGACCGACACGATCTATCCCACCCGTTCATAAACAGCTGGCATCTTCCACTATACAGTCACATCCCCACTCCTGAATACCCAGTCCTCCATCTTCCCTACCGCTCAATAATACTGCAGCCTTAGCTCCGCCTTAATACTGTCATCCATAATAAACCTTTATTTTTCATCCTTTTCTCACTTCCTGACAGATCATGGCGGCCGCTAGATAGGACTGGTCAGCAGATGCAGATCGTTGATTGAGGTAACGCCGATTAAAAGTCACTGTACCTGGTACCTAAATTTTATATACAGTCGTCTGTTAAAAAAGCGAAGACCGCAATGAACAAGCTGCAAAAAGATACCTGGGGCTGGGAAAGAGGGGTGAGGCAGTCCAAACTGTTTGAAAACTATTCAAAAAAATAAATAAATTGGAAAAAAGTAAGACGAACATATATCTTCATTCCAACGGCCACGAAATCGGCCCTACCAACTGATGCAGTGAGAGATGTGAACAGTAGAATTATAATCCTTCTTTTTTATTGTTCGACAATTATTGTCGGGATATCTCAGTAGTAGCGAGTTCATGTGCCACCATTTAGTAATGGAGGGTTTCAAATTCACTGGGACATCCCTAAATATGCCCTTCGCTACTAACCCACCTATTTTCATTCGCAAAGACTGTAAGTTGTCATGGATTTATGTAGTCTGAAAGCCCTCCTTTCAATGTGCAGACAGACCATTATTGTTTCCGTCAGTAATATATGATTAGAACTTTCACCTTTACATATTAGTATGACACATAAAGCTGAGGGACCATATGCATATTATTGGCTATGTGAAGATGAGTGTATAAGCTTGCGTAACCACCACTGCACGACTGTTCTTATTTCATTAACCAGCTAACAATCGAACTGTTTCTTGTTCTCTCATTTCCCCACTTTTCCCTATATGCAAGCCTGACACTATGCCTGTAGGTTACGGTTACCTGGCAGAGAAAGCCTGAAGCTGGATCATCACAACCGAGGCGTGGGAAGCTGTTGCTTACTAGCGCAGGAAACCAGACTACCAGACTTCTAGCCGCCACTTCCTGCGAGCTGGAATTAACGCATACTACGAGGAAAGATCTGTAGATTTCCTAATGTGCCGAGGTTTTTCAGAGCCCTTCAAAATGGCCTTCTAAGGAGTAGATCTTGTCTCAAAAATCTTCAGAAGTTTCTGGACGTTGTTATGAAGATACTGAATAGAGAACTGGTCGGAATGTGCTATCCAGATTTCCAGATAACCTTAGATCCTGTTAACCGCAGGCCTTTTGGCAGGAACCTAAAAAATCTGGAATATCCCCTCAGAATCTGATGGTGGATCCAGACGTTTCTGGTTGGGGAGTCATGTAAGGTGAGAGTAAGGGTACTGTGTGACAAAGGTTCTCCGTTAAATGGAGTACCTTAGGGGTCAGTCCTCGCGCCACTGCTCTTCCTGGTATCCATAAATTACTCGATCGGTGATTTAGTCAGCTTATGTTACATGTATGCAGTCGGTGCCGGACGCTCTCCAGGAGAACACTCTGATTGTCAGCAAGCAGACATTAAAGTGGGATTTACTGCTTGATGTTCCCAAAAGTTTCATCTTCGCTAATACTCTCCAGTCGACCCATAGGTATCTAAGAGATGCAAATCAACAGACAATCAAACAAACAACTAAATAGAACTCGAGGGACGTGGGTAGCCAAGCCATTAGCGCGTTTCCTTCATCCGCCCAATGCTTCGCAGCCACGACAAAAGCATGGTGGGTGTCATATCGACTTAAGTCCGCGATCACTAATCCATGTCGAGCGGTGTTCATTCCAATGTACACAGCCATAGTCCGCCCTCACGTACAATATTGTGTTCAAGCTCGGCCACCATATCCTAAAAGGACATAGCCGCCCTCGAAAAAATCCAAAAGCTCACCACGCGTATGTTATGGGGTATGAAGGGTCTAAGCTACCAAGACCGATTAAGTTCATTGAGCTTATTATCGCCTGAACGCCGGGGAGTTAGAGAAGATCTTATTGAAGTATACAAAATTATTCACCACGCTGGCACAAGTCCTCCAGTGTGTGTTCGTGATTCGTCAGAACAGAGATTTGAGAGGGCTAGGTCCACAATGAAGGAAACATGGTCACTATTGGCTGTTCAATATACCTTTTTCAAGAACCGAGTCGTAAACTCGTGAAACAACTTGTGTGCAGAGATTGCAGAAGCTCCTAGCGCAGGTACATTCAAAACAGAGTTTTCAAAAATGTTGTACTAGTCGAATTGACTTGGTTTAGCTGTTAAGGACAGCCAGGATTTGTAATTTCTCTCGTAGCGACTATAATAAATGATATTTTGATAGTCGCATTCATCTGTACATTTTCTATGATTTTGATATTGTACCTACTTCTGTTTTAGTCAAGCTACCCATTTTGTAACATCCGTCCCGGGGCTAACACACAACTCGCTCCCTGCCTCGCTAGCTTGACGCGCCTCTCTGTACTCATTATGTTCCAGGGTCGGTAATAATATACGAAGTCAACGCGCTGAGACTTGGCTTTTCACTGTCGATCGATTGTCGATAATGCTGACAGGGATGTATTTTGTTGGATCAGTTCCAACACTGTTTCATCTCTACCCTCAGATCACTACTAAGCGCATTCGTGTTGACAGAGGACGCAGTCCGGTCAATCTCCGGAGCAGACCAACCAAGCATGAGGACGTCATCAGATATAGGCTCTCGTCAAGTCTTGGATTTCAGATTGAAATTGACATTGCTGATTGGCTGTTGACCTTCAAATGTGTGCGCACGAGGTTCTGCCTTTTTTGTGCTAATAGTGCATGCGGAATATCGTCTTAGTGATTTTTTTCGTATTCTTCTGTTTACTTTTCCGATTCTCACTGACATATGTTGAAGGTAAATATCTGTTCAGGCTCCATTTTTCTTACGGGATGGATTTCCTGGTGTAATGTCATTTTATCCAGAGGTTTGGTTGACTGACTACTGTTAAAGATGGTTTCTAGTCGCTGCTTTAACATTGTCTTCGGACCAGTAATGACCCATGTAAATTCTTTGCGTGCTAAAGTATCACAATAAAATAATGTGTTGCTGGGTAACTGTTAACCCCGGCATTTTGTTAATGGATTACTGCAGTCCATGGACTATGACGGATGTGGTCAGCAGAAGCCTTCGAAGATTTCATATATCTAAGCGTATATGCATGTAATCCTGTGGAATCACTAACCCACAGTGATATCTGAAACTCCAAAAATAGATGATGTGCTTGAAATGTGATAAAAGCTTTCAGGAGCTCCAGTAACCTAATCGTAAGAT
Source organism: Paragonimus westermani (assembly GCA_008508345.1). Lineage (NCBI taxonomy): Eukaryota > Metazoa > Platyhelminthes > Trematoda > Plagiorchiida > Troglotrematidae > Paragonimus > Paragonimus westermani. Next base: position 25,787 of record QNGE01004984.1, on the reverse strand, counting down.
GTACATCCTACGACCAACGTTGGTTATATATACATAGTGTCAGTCTGTGGGCATTTTAATTCGTTAAAAGTGCATACAGTTGCTTATTTTTACTGAGACATGAACTGAAGATTGACTGAAGTTAAGAATTCAGTATTTGAACATATATGTAATAGGTACAGTTGCATCCAAATGCACTTAATTACATTTGTCGCCTCGTTTCTTAACCACAAATCTGGAGCCTGTCGTGTTAAAGTTGAATCTGGGCTATTTTCCCTTGCATTTATCACAGCGAGTGTAACAGCGCAGGGGTTTGTCGTTGATCCACTAATGTCGCTACTTTACATCAACAGTTCACCAGAGATAATTTCCAGTCAATTTTTTTCTCCGTGTCTTGAAAACCTGGAACTCTCACGATCCCAACACTTCCTTTCCTCTGAAGGATAGCATTAAAACACAGTTTGTACGCACGACATTGCTACAGTATGTCAAGCAGAACAGTGTAGCTCCCGTGATCGAGAGGCTTAGCGAAGTATAGGTTTACATCCCACTGGCATATCGGCATACTGCTTTTGTCCACTTGCCAGTGCAAGTCTATGATCAATTGTACATAAGCGTCCCTTTCGACGGTCCTGCTGTCTGCTGCGGAGGTGGTTACGAGAAGAAAGTTTTTAGAGAACGCGTCGTATAACATCTTTTTTAGTACTCTAGAGTAAGGCTGTTGGGTGATAATCCTTGGGAAGATTTGATATATCCCTTGGGAACAAGGACAACGTTCACTAACTTTCAGCCGTTAAGTACCCTTGTTTTGGGGATAGATTGAGTGAAGAGTAAGTCAAGTGTCTCTTCCTCAGAGTTTGTAGCCTCTTTTAGGACTAAGGAGTTTGGGTGCTCTCTTTTTTGACTTGCAAGTTAGCAGTGCAAACCGAACTAACCCTTTCAGGTCGACAACAAAATGTTCAGTAAGTCGCTGATAACAGTGAAGCCGATCCTGGTGAACAAACTATGTACATCGATTACGCGTGAGTACATACTCTTCCCGGCTTTTCTCTAATGCAGCTATTTGATAGCTCCTCCATTTATGGTGTATCTCCACGATATAAGGTAGGGCAACGAAGCTCGCATGGAGACTTGCTTTGCTTCAGGGCTGTCAATGGTGTGGAGTCATTAATGGTTGTAGGGAGAGCAGTACTGATCTTCGTACACAGTTCACCAACCGAATAAGAGTATGGCCGTCCTATTTTTGAATGACTTAATGGAAACGCAACTGGTTGCCGTTCATCTTACGAAAGCTTCTGTGGATTTTGGCAGCTACGCTATAACGTTGGTGCCGTAGACGAACCCAAACAACTTGATCTCGGTGATGCGATTACCTTAAGGTTGTCAAATATTGGGTCCTCATTGATAAGGATAATCGACGTCCTGTCAACGTGTGAGGCCTGATGTATGTTCGATGAAGCCCGATGCTTTCACAGGTTTGCACAAAGTGCGGTATAACTTCATTGAAATGTTAAACCGGTGAGATAGATGGAAGATAAATTGCCGAAAGGCAGGAAAATCAACCGGATGTTGATATTAACTGAAGATTGATGATTGTTCTCTGGAAATCTTCACCTCCCACGATTCCGTATTTCCGGTCCGTCATAACGCCCACAGGAGTCTTGTAATGGCCGGTGGTAGTATCGTGTGGGTTTACTGCTGATAGAAGTCTTATACTTGATGGACTCGTTTATAATTGTATTTTGCGATACTGCTTCATATTGTGACAACACTATGGACGCCATTTAACACGCCGAATCCCTTTTGCTCCGGCAGAATTATAAGGTCGATTGACTACTGCCCTGTTAGGTGGACCAGATTTGGGAATAAGCTCTTCCCTCAGATAGCTATTTTGTCCACGATGGTACTACCGGATTTAACTTTGTCTTTCGTTACGTTCAGGCTCAAAGAAATGTTGAATTAGTAGACAACCAGGCATATAAGTGCTCATTAGTGATACCTGAATTTTCAGCCTTATCCCCTGTTAATTGATACAACTGGAGTTGGCGTCGACGCTGGCATATTTTCGCCTATCCAGGATGTTGTGCATAGTAGATGAGAATCCGGCTTGTGCTACAAAACGGTCGGCGTAGTATGGACCCGGGGATTTTGTGAGGATTCATGGCTATATGGGCTGAGGTATTACCAGAATGTCAAGAAGTAGAAGGACAGACGATTGGGGTTCTCCGCCAATCTCTGGTTCAAACGCGTGCATGGTAGTGGATTAAAACTATTGCCTTGTTTTCTTAAACATGGATCAACCTTCAGTACCCAACCTAAGTAGCTAGGATTTGTAGTTTTTCAGACCTTCTTGATGTGGATGACTTTCAATGTAATCTTCACGCCCCCCAGTTTACTCCATTATCCTTGAAACGTGCCGTCACCGCGTTAAGACCCGGCCTTTTGATAACGGTACTCTTTTATTGTCTCAAGTACTTAAGGTTAAGTCTACCGGCCGCATAAAATGTATCCTGAAAATGTCTTCCATAACACGTGGTGCGAACTCATGATTGGTACACGAGTTTGAGTCCAGAGACCCAAGTCGTCCGAATCTACCAACTCTGTTTTGCAAAACGGTCTAGGCCTTCTTAGCCCGTGCCCACATCATCGTCTGGTCGCTTTGCGGTTTCCTTCACCCATCAGTGATCACCGAAGAGTGCGCAGTGCAGCAGACGCTCTGTCGGCGTACGGAGTACGTGGTCCAACCAGCAGAGGCTGTGCAGTTTTACCGCCTCATTTTCCGGCCGCGAATTTGAACATTTCCCATTCCAAATCCACGTGTCGTGCAATATATCACTTGTCCCTTCAGGTTCATCTAGGGGAAGGCCTGTTTCATTCGCTGTTCCTTGGACGCAGTGGTTCTATAGCATGTGGCTTATGTGATCATTGCGCTTGATGCGTCGTAATAGGGTAATTTTAGAAGTTTAGAATTTCGGACAATATGTAACTCACTCACAAGGTATAGTAACATGTTTCATCCACCATTTTTTCGCTCACTTCTGATGTACCGTTTTTAAATACCTACGAAAGTCGATTTATTCGACCCAATAATTTTGATCTTTGATGCATTCTATCCCGTTATTCTGCATCACTTCGGTTTACTAACAGACTGCTCCGGACGAGTCATCATTAAGCCAGATGTTGTGAAGCTTTCTCCCATCCGTCGCTGTACAGTCCTCGTCGGCTCTCTACACGTTACCAATTTGGGAAGTGATTGTTGTACAAATCCTGAATGTGCCCTTCCGAGTCTTGTGGAGATATTAGGATCTCTTGTGGTCGAACAGTCTAATTGTTTGACTGATTTGTCTCTTTTTCTACCAAACCTTACTGTGATTCGTGGTTGGACGCATTTACTGGAATCACATTATATCCAGCATGAGAACAAGTTCAATTATTCTATCGTTGTACGCAACACCCGACTCACAGGCCTGGGTTTATCAAGGCTCATGGTTCTTGAAATTCCGCGCGTTCTCCTAGCCAACAATCCGTTCCTTTGCTTTGTGAACACGATTGATTGGGGTGTAATTGGTCAACAGTCACATTCTTCTGGCCACCTGCATTCAGTAAGCTCGGGACCCGAGATCCGCTGGATTGGTTTGAAGCATTTTTGTTTGGATGAATGTTCGGATGATTGTCTAAGTACGGTCGTGGACCGTGAAGTGAATCCGAATTGCTGGTCTTCTTCAGTATGTCAAAAAAGTAAGTAAACATGATGTCGCAGCTGAGTTCCTTGTTTTGTACTCGACGGGTCGTCCTAGATTGATGTCAATTTGTACACCGTGGTGACGTTACGTTGCCCTCTAAGTCACAACTGGACCCTAATGCCAGTCCATCAATTGATCTCGGTATATGTATATCGCTCACTTTTTGTTGCTAATGTCGCAGCTCTTCTTGTAAACGACGTTTGTCATCGATTATAAATTGCCACCGAGTACCTTACTTTTTGTTGCACAACGCCGACCCGCCTCGATTATTCGTCGTTGCCGACTGCGCCTTTTCAGCGTCTTTTATTCATAGATGTTTCTAAGATGTTCCATATGTACACCGACCCCGTTTTCCCTCATCACACAAGATCCAAATAAACACCAAATAAAGGTTGAAGCGTGAGAAGTTGAACGGAATAAAATTAATCCGCTGTCATACTGTTAAGGTCAAGTCCACAAATGTTGAAGGTGACGAGGATCCTGTGCACAGTAGTGGTAACGTCTGTTGATTGGATTTAGATATCCTGTTCTTATTTGACTTTGAAAATTCCAGATGACGGTCGTTTGGTATCAGGACGGTCACGTTTTATAAGGTACACAGTTGACAACAGGTAGATCCCCTGTTGAGTTGGCGCAGTGCGGCCGTTATTGAAAAGGAATGAGACAAGGTCATTTGTGCGGAAGCCCTACTCATTTCTACGTCAGGAGGGGAATCAATGATCACGTCGTCCATGTGAATGAAGAGTGACGAGAACCAGGGGGTTCTATTTTCTTCAAATGAAAAACCGTAGCGTAAAGGGCGTTTCTTAAGCATCTAGTCGTGAGGTGAAGACTAATATCCATTTGTGTTGTCGATATGTCGTGCAATGCACGCTCGAAAGTTGTTTATCTGGCGACGTCAGTTGGACACTTTCTGCTGGATTAACTTGTTCAAATCAGTAATGACTGTGTTCGCCAAGTCATTGTGATGGCCATATATTCCCTGTGTACGGTGTACTTAATAAAATCTCTTGTATTTGAACGTAAACTTTCGGCGTCTGGGGCCCCTACCTTGCAAACAAATAGCCGAGACATAAGCGAGAGTCACAGGTTGTCCGTTGTGACATTAGTTTTCATGAAGAGTTAGGCACGACCAACTTAAAACTGTAGATGACTCGATCGCAATTCTGGCACCTTCTACGTCGGGCATGATAAATGCCTCTGTGTATGTGCAAACTATGTTCTCGGTAGCATCATGAACCCAGGAAATGACATTTGACCGCTCAGCTGTTATGTATATATATATATATATATATATATATATATATATATCAGCCCATTTGGCACTATGTAAGTTTCAAACACCGAGTTCCCATGATCCAGTTCACTAATAACGATGGGAGACATATCGTGAGGTGTTAACATTCGTCTATTCTCTTCGGTCACCAACGTAAAAACTTAGAATATGTGGGACGTTCGGATAGCAACACCAATGGAAACGGTCAATGACTGAGTGTACACGAAATAAGGACTGTCGTCAGTTCGAGAGTAGACAAACTGCACATACAGGGCCGTCATGTGAACATTAATTAACATTGCCCCAGAGAATGCAAACAATTTAGATTTCCGGTTGCACAGTAATACTTGATCTGTTTTCACAATGTGATTTGCAATAAATAAGGTCAGATTTCGGCGCACTCTTTCTACTCTCATTGCCTGTTGCGTCATCGCACGAGCCAGCCACTTGGGTAAATGTCCAGCTATTCTTTGTCATAACCGTCGATCTGTTCTGTCGATAGAGACGTCACCGCAACTACAAGTGAACCGACAGATTACGAGACAAAATATTCTGGTAGGCCACGACTGTGATCAAGTTGAGCAGCACTCTTAGTTGCGAGTATTAGCCGCAATTCAGCAGACCGTGGTTTTTTACCTACGTCTGTTGTGATACGGTCCCCTCCGACGGGTAGGTTCAGAAAGATTTGCTTTTTAGAAACCGTACACACGACAGTCTTGATCGGTCTTTTCTGGTTATTAATATCGACAAACTTCTCAGGATATCTGTTCGCGAGCAATACCTTCAGTCTGTCCACTCCTTGCAAACAAACATCAGTGCAGACCTGTGGGTTTCTGTGAAACAAGGTACTTTTGCTCGGGTTGCGACAGATCCAAACAGTAGTCCACAAAACAACAGATTAATAAACGATTAAAAAGGAAACAACAAACAATGTCATTGTGGGTTCATGAATGAGAATAAGAGTCTAAAACCTTATGGGTACAGGCTTGCCGTCGACTGTGATGCGCTAACGTGTCAAGATGTTTTACACACGACGATGCGAGTGGTGGCGAACTGAGTCTGGATCATATCGGAATGGTCACAACATTTTGTCTGCACATACAGAACTTGACCGAGCCACCATACACTGTATATTTTCATTACACCAGTTGTCGGTCACATACTTGAAGCTCCACCAAATACGCACCGATGGGTTTCCATGTTGCTCACGCAGTCATCTTATTTGATAAAGGTTTACCAATGGCAGCGATAACGACAGCCAAGTGTACATATACATATATGTGTAAAATATTTAAGAGGCACACACTAAGTAATGAACAACTTACCATGACGTTTCGAATCCACACTAGGTTCCGTTATCAAGCAGATAGATGTGTCAGGTCGTGATTGTTCTGCTACTCACCGTGTTCGCCTCTCGGTCTGTCTTAGCTCGTCTTTCGTTTCAGCGTCATCGATGGTGACGTAGTGACTCTATATCTACGTGTTGATTGAGTGTACTCTGCGAATAGGGAGCATCCAGTACAAGCCATTCCCCTTCCGTTTTTACCCGCTGGACCACTTTTGCATGATCCGCGTTGACCCCGTGACTCCTGTGTCTACGCAGTGATGCAACAGTTGTGGCCTAGGGTCGACTCACCGTATGGCTAATTTGCGTTCGTGTTCGCAGCTGTTTGCTTGTCCCTCCTACGTGCTGTTGGTCACAGTTCAGACCTGGAATCGCGTAGTTTAAGCCACATTGCTCATGTGGTTCTACACGATCCCTAACGTTCAACAAAGCTGAACGGAGTGTTGGGTTTGATTCGTGTGATGTTTTGATGTCTTGGGGTTGGACCATCCTCTGTGCTGCTTCAGATATACTGCGAATATGTAGCAGTCAGTCACATTTTGGGTTCTGCATGCTCAGTTCTTGTGGATTATGATAGACGCCTTTATGAAATTCCCTGGGTACCCATTGGAAGTGAGCAGTTTGAACAGGTGTCTTCGTTCTCATCTACTGAGTTCGGCTGAGCTACAGTGCTTCTCTGCACGTCGAAACGATGTTTGCACGCAACTGTCAAAGTAGCGGGCTTGATAATTGCTGTCGAACTTGAGAATGACATCGGTTGTCGGTTTACAATAAACAGTGGTTTCGAGCTTGCCGTCAGATCTCATAAACTGTACACCGAAGAACGCTAGGCATGAATATTCTTATTCACGTATAAAGACTTCCATATATTATGGTATTCAATCAACTGTAGTTAGTTCCCTTCCTGTCCCGGTTTTTTCTTCTCTTCCTATGCAGGATTTGCTTTTTTCCTTCTTTATGGTTGTGTGGCAGTTAAGGACCAATGTGAACCACTGATGTATTGCTCTCTATGATAATGGTGATTAACTCTAGGACTGGTCAAGTTAAGTCCGGGGTAAAATAACAAATGTGTCATCCACTTACCGAAGCCACAATTTGGGCTTGAATGTCCGAAAGGCCCCAGATCCAAAGTGCTTCATTATAACGTCTGCATGCAATCCCGATATAAGTGAGTCCATTGGTGTGCTTCTCTTTTGCAAATAGACTCGGCCGTCAAAGTGTAAATTAGTCTCCACGCAAAAGCTCCACCAAGTGAATCAACTGTTATCGAGAAAAATTCATCTCATTATGGAGGCTGTCGTTTTCACTTGTCAAGGGTTATGAATTTTTTATCGCAAGCTTCTTCAGTTTGTTAGTGAAAGGTGAAGTAACATCGGAGAAATGAATGTGTCGTCTTCTTGCAACTCTAGGCTCTTAATCTGTCCCAGGAAGTCTGCTAAGCTGTTCGCGTCATGATTGTCGTACTATAAACATGTTCGAAGAATACTAAAGAGGAAATTCACCGGTTGATATTTCGGGGCCGTTGTGGATGAACCAACTGCTATCAGTGGTGCTTGATCCTTGTGGACCTTTGGTAGCCGTGGCACTGGCCCCTCGATAGATCTAAGGTATTTATCTTGTTCTTCTGTGAACGTTTTCTTAAGAGCTGTCACAGTTTTTATTTGAGCCATCTAATCTTTCATAGGTTCCCCTTTGACGTGCTAATGCGTTTCGAAACGTTTTAGCAGACCGTTCACTTTGTCTGTATAATCCTGTTTGTTCAATATGGCTACGGCGTTGACTTTATCTGTGGGTAGGTTGACGATCTGATTGTTTTTGTTAGGTGTCCTTAACGCTCTGTTTTCATTAACCGTCAATATATTCGTTGGGTTTCGACCGGTCGGCTGTTGATACAACTTTGTCATGACAGATTGCTGCATTTGCTTATTTAGATCACTGTGTTTCAGTCCTGAGTCAAAAGATGCAATGAATTCTGTTGTGGATGCATTCGCATAGTTGAATTTTAGACCTTTTAAAAGAATAGCCTTTTCATCCAGTGTCAACTGGGGTTCTGATAGGTTGTGTGTAGGTTCGTTACCTTGCTTCTTAGATAGATGGAGGCGCTGGAACTTTTGATTTAGCCCACCTCTTAGAGTCAGTTGAAAGTTCTATAGCTTTTTCGATCTTGCTGATCCATTCAGGACCAAGTAATTCGGTAGTTGCTTGTTTGGATTTCCCACAATCGCTTCTACAGCATGTCAGACAGTGGTGTATATCGGTAATAAGTTCACGGTGCATTCATTTATGGTAGCTTATCGCGATAATCCTCCTACGTACTGGTCGAATCGGTTGCTTACATGTAACGCCTCTAGGGAACACATGAAGAATGCAGTCACCTAAGAGGAATAGTTGCCCGCCGACGTAGCCTTCGTGGTTGATATGGCTTTCTTATTTCCTCGCGCATTTAAGCGCGTTGCGTCCGGGCATTTGGTTAACCAATCAGTTTATGTATATATACACGTGTATATATACATATATATATATATACATACCTGTATATATATGACGGACCAAGTTTCTGGTCCGTAGTACAAGCTCGAGTGTACACACGTTGTAAAACATTTAAGCCAAAATTGAACGTCATTGTTAACTCACAGACAACAAAGATTTGCAAACGCACTTTGTGCTTTAGCTGTCCTCATTGCTGTTTCATCATCAGTATTACAAACTGTTGACTGTATCCTGGCAGGTAAAGCGATGGACAGTCTCAAGCGACCTTCCTGCAACAACAGGTGGGGCCTTGTGACGGCACTTTAAAGATACAGGATGCTTACCACACAAACCAGTCACGTCACTTAACCGATTGAACACGGTTCGCAGGTTATCTACAATACTGATGAGTAAATCGTTGTCGTCCACATGTCCGATGCCGCTCAGCATACTACTTGATGTAAACTCCACTTCTGGATCCTGGGATGTTGCAAGTGTTTCTTCCAGAATGTCATCTATCAAATTTTTGACGAGGATAGTATCAGACATCCTTGTCGAACGCCAATTGCAGCGTAGAACGCCCGAGTTAGTTGTAAATGAGTACGCTATCTGTACCGCGGTTGGGTGTAAAACGACTTACTTCACCGAAACTCCCCTGTAATGGAAACAGACTCGGTAGGCATGTCGGACGGCTGAATCAAAAACTGCTTCAGGTCCAAAAGTACTACGACTGCTGATTGGGAAGTCGAGTGCCGATGCTCCAGTGTTTGTCAAATGATGAAAAAAATGACCGTTAGACCTTTGGCCATACATGAAATTAGCCTGTCCTCTCATACAGTTTTCTTTATGTTGTGAGGACCGCCACGTTATGGGATCCGTGAGCACCTTGTCTGTGACTGAAACAAGATTGATATTTCTGGTTGTCACATAATGCTCCGACATTTTGTCGATGGGAATGATTGCTAATAGGCACCAATCGTAAGGCACCTTCCCAGTCTTCTGTGTGAAATTCCCGAGTGTGATCAATCCAGACGTCGGTCTCTGATGAACATGTTTGAAAAGATCTGGGTAAAGACTTTTCAATCACCCAGTTAATTGGCTGTTAACCATGTCTTGTTTTCGAGACTTCTAATTCGTTTTGTTTTCCTGTGATTGCTTTGCTGTGTACAGTTATGTTACACTTAACTCAAAGGTAAATCACTGATAACGACTTCTTCCGTTACCTTGTCTTCTTGTGAGACTTAATGACCTTTTCAGTATGATTGTTTCAACTATTTTTAAGTGTAACATCCCACAACAAATGTAGTGCTCGAGCTCACAGCTCTATCTGTATTGTTTAGCATGCAGTCGTCTGTGTCTTGAAGATGGTCGTGCTTGCTATTGGAATTCTCCCGAGCAGTGTTGTCACTCTGAATGTGATGGAGCTTGTACAGGTCCGGGTCCAGACGCGTGTATTGCCTGTAAACATGCGTGGTTCAGAAACCAATGCGTTCCGAATTGCCCCACTGGATATTTGCTGGTAAGAGGTAGTTGTTTACGCCATTCGTTGTTGTTTTTTGCTCATTTCTGACGTGACAGCGAACTTTGCGACTTTGGTTTTGTTTGCCAACGAAAGTGTGCTGACCTGAACCTAACCTTACAGTCCGGTGGTATACTACTACATTTTTTGTTTCTAATATCTTATTCTCTTACAAGAGGGCAAAAACGAATGTTGGAGAACCAAAAAAATAATTTATTATCACTATCATTTCGTCATGACGAAGTGTACTCATTTCCAAATCCATGTAGCAACTGTCATTACACACCATTTGGGCTTGATGTATATATATATTGCCAATCCCCTTGTTTCGTGGTTCGTATCGGGAACTGTGGTTTGGTAATACTAGAACAAGATGTCTACTGCTTTACTGTCTTACTATGTGCGCCTTTTAAAATCCGCCTGTGTGAATGCCACGTCGTGAATGAAGACGATGCATGATTGTCGTACACTCCACCGTGTTATGTAAACCTCTTGGAGATGACTTTCACTATGATTGTTCGGCTCTCTCACTGGCCTCCGGTTTCGACGTATCGACATCAAAAGTAGTCTACCTTACGATGTCCATAATCACAATGCGACTCCTCTTGACCTACACACCCACACTATTCAGATGTGTGTGTAACTTTGCCCAAAGCACGGAATGTGTTTTGCGCTTCTTTATATCGAAAACGATTGGCTGGGGGAATTCACAGTTGACTATGAGCCACACATTTATATTCGTTAACCGACACGTGGGTGGCGTGTATGTTGTGGTATAGGAGATAAGATGAAGATATAAGCAAGACTTCTACTTCCTTGATAAGTCTGTCCCAGTTGGATGGGTGTTCGTGGCATGAAAACAGTTGAACGGTGGCTCATTCGTACTTTTATTTATAGCAAGCGTAGGTGTGTTCGAAGATTTGTCTGTTAGAGCATCCGCTTCAGTGAACGCAATACCCGTTCTATATTAGGGGGCTTTTCGGAATCAAACATGTTCTTCGTTCTGACGGCTTTCGTTAAGGTGATGCTCTACTTTGTTTCCCTTATGTTCAAGTCTGACAGCATGGGTTTATTACTTTTTTGGATTATTTCGATTATTGCTGTTTTGATTGACTATACCTGTGTTACGTACTAGACGGAAGACTTTTCGTCCTCGTGTTGTTGATACGACTGTTTCAGTCGTTCAGGTTTCACCAATACTTTCACTAGTATCATTTTAGCAAATTCGCCTGCTTTCTCATCACCCATTCTGGGAGCCACCAACTGTTCAATGTATAATAAGTACTACACGGTTTTAGTGAGGCAGTACAGTTTTACCCGGGTTAATTGATCTGGCCTGTTTGTCAAAATGATGCTGTTTAAACTTCATGAGCTTAAGTTGGTGGGACGTTTATGATTGCATATTTTGATGTAACAGCGCCGACTACCTGTCGTGTGGTTACTGCATCGGATTTCAATATTTGAATTCTTTTGCCTTTGTTTGGACCCCCCGAAGTTACCCAACCGGTTTGCTACTGATCGTACCGCATAGTTATCTAAAGCCTTGTGATGTAACGGCCAGCAGTCTATTTTTGTCTAATTACATGCACCTGTACACCAACAAATATGCGCAAATGCACATTTGTACATATATAAGTGTATTTGTAGGACTGACATTACATTTTCAACTTGGAACTTTCTGGGCGTAATATTTTGAGGCTCTCTAAGGGAATGTGTACTCGAACAGTGAAATGCATCAATCTCCCAGCGCTGTCATTTTCGTTGGCCCATTGTCATTGTATGGTTACTTGCTTCAGTACTGTTTTTCACCCGGTCGGACCTTGATTGATCATACCAGTGATCCTGCTAGATTGAGGGATGTTCCACGTTCCCTTAATCGAGTCGGTTCCCATCACTCGTCAATTTTCGTCACCGGCCCATCGTCTTGTTTTTAGTTTACCGGTGGGTGCTTCTGCGTTTTGCTGCTATATCAACCGTCCGTTTTAGTCACTGTCGTAATTTGTATCTATCAACACTCTCCCTTCAGCTTTTCGGTCATCGGTGTGTATCGTACGAGGTTTGTGTGAATATGAATCTCAGTCTGAACAAAAACTTTTCCATCTCAAACGGTACTTGTGTGTCGGATTGCGCAACCGGCTACATCCGCTCTGAACAGGGCCAGTGTATTCTGTGTACAGGTGTGACGTGCTATAGTAAAGGTATGTACGCCGTTATTCAAAATTTTTAGTGTATGGCACGCTAATTTTTGTCATTTATAGTGTATGTCTGTTCAAGTGAATTATGTCCTTGTTGAGTTTTTTGAACTTAAACTTCTCTGGCTGTCACTTTATGCAAATTGATACTGGTCCGCTCTCTTTGACTCAGTCATCTTCCCTCAGTTCGATAGTGTATCCTCAGTGATCTAGCGTGTTTCAGTTTGTGCACTATTTTGTTCGCATACTCTGTCGAGCTCTGAAGTTCCACTTTCCTCCTTCAATTCGTTCGCTGTTACTGTCAATTTTGATGTGTTTTTCAGTGTGCGGTAACCTTCACGTTTATCAAGTGGAAGATCTGGAACAAGTCCGAGGATGTGAAACCGCCCAGTCATTGGTGGTTGGCCTGACGGAATGTAATGGTGAGCACTTCTTTTTCCGTATGCCGTTTGTGGGGATCCCCAACTTGTGAATTCATTGCCTCACAGACTACCGGCATTTCATTGCTAATGAATAGCTGACTGGTTATTTCACACACGGTTGGCGGCATCCGATTCGGATTAGCCTGTCACAGTGACCGAAGCCAAAGGACGCCTGCGTTTAGCCATCACTGCAATTGGCTTGCGCTGCACCAATTTCAGTTCCACCAACTCACCACATATCCAGTGTAAACCCGAAGGAATAAGACCGGGAGGTGTGCCAGTGGGGCCTTTGTGTCCAGCCGGCCAATGCTGGTTAGCCACTTGGTTGGCTAATAAGGAAA
>QNGE01004984.1:0-11870 GCA_008508345.1 Paragonimus westermani | reverse complement strand
GACAAGTTGCTACCCAAGTAGCAAAAATCCCCGCAGCCATTCACAGTGTCTCCAGCGATGCGAATTTCGGGTGGAGGTACACAAGCAGCACCTCCACCAAATATATGCCACACCACACCATTTGCACACTGAATTAAGGCGCTTTTACATGAGGCGATCTAATGGTTCATGGTGGGATGAAGCAAAGTTTCACCTTCTACCATCAGATCGCGTCTTGAATACCGAAGGATGACGTGATGAAACCGTTAAAACCAGTTTAAGCGGTGGTAGAATTGTTTCGAACTGAGTTGGCATTGTTGTTTAATGCTTGCAGTTAGAGGGGTACGTAAACACCGTCGCGTTTCTAGCCCTCTTTTATAGGTGAGCATCTTAAACGCCACAAACTGGGCCCGACAATTCTGGAATGACTTTCCTCAGCCAACTACCAACGAACACTTTAACAAGTGTGGCACCTATTGTGAAGCTGAATTCCATTCAAAACGTAGGGAAGCAAGTATACGCTCGAACCGCTCGAACTTTTCTACACAGAGTCGATGCGCATAACTTCTAATTGAGAATGCTCCCTTACACAACGTGTAAGGAGAGAACAATAGATGTTAAAACAGGGTAGAAAACTCCTGTCTTCTAGCGAGGGACGAGTTAATTAAGGTAAGTCATAGGTGCCATGAGATAATATCAAACGGTAAAGCGGAAACTCCCCACACACACACACAGACTGTCTGACATTTCTTTTTCCTACGTTTAGCCACATTTTGTCTGAGTATGTAATCGATCGGTCTGTTATAGGGGTCACTTAATACTTCCCACGTTTTGTTTTCAGATGATTCGGCGGTCAAAATGATGGCAGCTTTCGCGGATTTAAAGAAAATTCATGGCAGTTTGCACGTTATTGGTTCAAACAGTTTGCGCACTTTGGGATTTATGCAAAATTTGCAGGTCCTACGAGGAACACACTCGAATGAAACTGGAGTTCAGGCCGACTCTGAGTAAGCATTATTATCAACACACGTCAGCCTCATAATTTTTCTTTCCGTTATAACTTATCTGGGCAATATACCAAGTGTTTGGCGATTAATAGGAAAAAGATAGCACAGGAAAGAGGTGGAGCGAAAGCTACAGTGTCCATACTAACTACTCACCCATTCATTCATCCAGAAGTTAATTCATATTAAGTCGTGAGGGTGACCGGTCGACACTGTTGCTTGAGCTACCGTTCACTAAAACAGTGATGGCGGATGCTGGAAAAGAAAAATGTCTATAAAACGAAAACGAAGAGATGGATCGATTAATAGTAAATGGATAGAAGTGGTATTGTGAATGCGAGTACATCTTTGGCTGCAACAAACTGCTATATTGAGTAGCTTTTCTAACCTTCGATTGAATGGCCGTAAAGTTCCTAACGAGAGAGACTGTATTCATTTATTTTGGTATCGCTGGTAGATCTCAAATCGCGATATCACTTTTTAGCAAAGGTTTGATCCGAATTCGAATCTCATCCGTCGTGTACTGCTGTCTGCTATTTCGGAATGGTGGCACTCGTCGTTAAGAGTCATGCCAAACAGTAGAGGGAACAGTGTATACTTGAAAGTAGCTGAGTTACACCAGCCTTAGCACAGGACTGAGCGCCCCGAACTACGTTTTTTGTATCAAACGTATTATCAGAACGCTGTGTGGCGTTTGCTTGTGTGACACGATTAACGGATCATCTGGCGAACGTGTGTAAACCATAGTGTGTGTACAATGAGGAATTTAATTTGTTGGTTAGGGCGACCTACGAGCGATCGGTAGATTTCAGACAAAGTCACTCATTATATTACAAATTTCCGATTGTCCGTTTTCTTTTTGTTGATTTTCCAACTATTGCACATCTTGTTGGCTAACTCCTTGAAAGACGAGTTAATGCTTGACTGCGAAGAGTAGTTTCTAAAAATCTCATTCGAAGCTAGCCATCTAAGAATCCAGCTTGCGCTGTGATAAGGGGCTATCCTGGCTAGAGGACGTAGGAAACAGATCATTAACTTTCCGTTTTCACTACTGCTACATGGAGTAGATATGTTCAGAGCACATCAAGTCAGGCTGTTAATCTAGATGTCTAACATTAATGATTGCTGATTGTACCTTTTTTCAACCGTTTGGATTTATACGCTAGGTGACAGTCCGCTGGTGAGAGTTCTACGTGCTACTTGTTTGAAGGTATCTTTTTTCCTTCCTTATCCGAAAAGATCATTATGCTGTGTGCTTATGGAACGGTACCTCACCCCCTAAGCCAACGGTTTTGAAAGTAAACGAATTCAAAAGTAAAACTTGTGGCAGAAAACAGATCTCAGTTTATTAAAATTCTGCTGGTTTCACAGACAGGCTGCATCCGTAAAGTGAGGGATCACAGTTGGTGCCGACGCCTCGGCTTTCCTATTGGTCGGTTCGAATCCGCTTGCGGGTCGTTTTTTAAACACACGACGTACTTAAACAACTTGTTTTACCTCGTTGCTCGTTATGACGAAATTCGATGCTAAGGCAACTTGCTATCCTGATTGGTCACCGCGATGACACCAGTCTGATCGCGTTGTTGACGCTGATTATCCGTAGCCTTCTGCGACTCGTCGGTTACTTTCATATCACTGCGTTTGTCCAACCCAATCCTCTTGCAAACGGTCGACAACTTTTTTCCAGACAAGGGCCGCTTATCCTATCTGTATATTGGCTACCACCGAACCGCCTCGTTCGTAAATTTGTTGAGCTTGTCGCTTTTCCGGCTTCGTAAGCACGACTTCATCAGCACAAACTCCTGAACACAGCACTCATCCCCTTCAATTCACTTCGTTTATATGCGCTCTGAAGTCGAAACTGCCGGCTGAATACTTTGTTCGTATAACCTAATTTATAGTCACCTTTGTTCATGTTCCATTACGGTGACCGAACATAGTGGAGCCCTGTGAGTTTTTCGTGATGAGGTCGAAATTACGGTTGCACACTCGTGGAAGTCCGAAACGCTCTCTTCCACGCCCTTTCAATTACCACCCACTTATGCACACACATCGACCCCTGCGGATCGGTACCAATCACTCAGGGTCCTGTTTTACGGCTACTGAGTGAAACTAGTCAATAAATAGCAGAAAACTAATCATTCTACCCAGCCGGCACTCAATTCATTTAACGCGAATACCGCATGCTTCGTTAAACGTCCAATATTAACTGACAAACTGGATGAAACCAGATACATAACTTCATCTAGATGGACGTCATTCAGTTTGGTTGGCTGGTTGTTCGTATAGTTTGCCTCTGAAATGAGTTGGCTTTATTTTTGACGCTGCCTCCTTTTGGGACCATTTGCCCTTCACGAACTTTGCTGCCAGCATTAAAGTACGCTGGTCCAAGCGTCTGACTTTGCCTGTTCATACGGTTTGATAGGGTTGCTCTAGCACAGTAGGAAAATCACTGCCAATCTCATGTGAATTCGGATTATGATTGCTTCAGCTACTATCGTCCAGGTTTTGACAATCACACGGTGTTCATCTCGCGTATGACCTGGAATGTCTTGTGAGGGGGGCGATTTTCTGTATGAAACCAGAAAACTAAGAGACTAAACTCTGGTCCGCAATTCTCTGTTGCTCGGTGGCGTATACTGGCAACCTATACTAACGTTGTGTTTGAGCTCAAGTGCCTCAATTAGAATCACATCCTTGGACTGCTTGCATCCAAGAATTTCTTTTTTTTCTGCTCGCTTATTTAACGTTAGAACTGCTTTGGAAGTCGCTTGGAATGATCAGTTAGCTCATCTCTGGAGGCCTTCTCATGCGAACCGAATAAAAATTCCAAATGGTCGTTTGGTGTTCACTCTTAATCGGAAACTTTGTCCGGAGCATATCATTCGGTTTGTTGACTCTTACCTCGAAATCAACCGCAATCTCACTATGCTGGAGTTGGATCTTATCGAACGGTCCAATGGCGACGCTTCCGTGTGTAAGTGAAAACTTTTTTGGATTGCTACGCGATTTTGAGATATTCACAGTGTGCGCTCACTCTGCGATCCGTTAATTAAACCCGCGGCAATATTTTAACTACTTACCCATTTAAAAGTAGTCGAGTATTTCGCCTTGAAAAAATGATCGACATCAAATGTGTGATTACGGTGTCAACAATGTTAGTGCCACTTCGCAGGCCGTCGTTTGAGACAAACAACACAGCAATGTAACAAGTGATATAAGCCTAAGTCCATACTTATATTTGTCTTTTGCTTTCTGAAACCCTACAAGATGACGGATCAAAGTCATAGTCTATGGTTATTGGTGCGTACTTGGCAACATCTCGACTCCTTTCGTAGTAATTAATTTGTGATGATTTATCTTGACCCACCGAGTGTTTGTCGGACTTATCATGCAACCGCTCCCCAGTAAGTGTTTTTTATTAAGGGAAACTGGTTTATATGTTGTGACGTAGCCACACTGCCTTCATTTATCTGCTGAGAGCGTTATCATCGCCATAGACAGCAATACACCAGTGCTTCTCATGGATGCTTAACTGATACACAACCATGAAAAAAGCAAACTCGACGGGAAGAGAGAGAAAATAAAGGAGATGGAAGAGAGATGAGTGCTAAAAATAGCTTCGTTTATATTTAAACACCCAACATCAGGGTACCCACACTCTGCGCACAAACAAGCGCGCAATCACTTCACAAGCAACCTACCGAAAAAACCCACGTCACTGAGCCCGATTAACTGCCATCTCACCCAACGTCTTCAGCCACCGAATCCGTTAGTCGCAAGGGCCCCAGTCAGGGAGATTGGCTAGACCTACAGTGGTAGCCTCTTGATGAACGGTCTCATTTCTCTGCACCACGTCACCATCTATCCTCTTCGCGTCTTACACCAGTCGGCCGCAACGTCCACAAAGAGTGTTCGGTGTGACAAACGACAAGCAGGCTCCCCTACTACAAGGCCCAGCCATCAGAGTCTATGTAAACGTAAGGATTGGACAAATGAACCCGCTTGGCAGTCATTGTTAACTGCCCGCTTCCTAACCCTTTGGTTGCTTACTGTTTGGTGTCACCCGACGCGAGCGGTCGAACGCAGATATCAGTGGTCAACTGCCTGAAGACGGTTCACGTCTTCTACCCTGAGCGGCCAAGTTTCACAACCTTAAGATAGCAAACCACTCACTGTTGCCTTATAGACGCAACCGTTAAGCCTTAGAAGGACCACTCACAACTGCTTTTCAGCTACTCGTCCCAAGAGTATTTCCGATATTTTCCTTCGTGGAGCGCTTTCGAAGGGTGACTGGATATTCGTGGTCACCAAGTGACATTCACTAATGCTCATTTCCTCCAGAGACTCTACTATCCTAGACGTATTCTTCACAGTGCGCTGTGAGAATAAAGTACGGAGGGACCTTCAGACGTTTCTTGAGGGATATAATAGTGACGAGACGACTGTAAAGTTACCAGTGCTACGTGGATCTCAGACACCGGAAATGTATGACTTACTGAAGCCTCACAATCATGAAATACTAACAAGACTGATACTGCCTATGATTAATTCGGCTCAATATCGGCTAACGGAATCGTTTACAAAACTCGAAATCTGTGCATCCATCATTCACGAAGTGTATTACTAATAACCCTTGCTATCGGCAAATTTCGTTTCCACCAACCAGGTAGATTTTAGTATTCCTCCGCGGCATAAAGATCAGGTCACTTGAATTGCTCGCTTCTATTTATTAGAATGCGTGAATTCCGATCTTATTGTTTTGTCCCACAGCGACCATACGCATAATTCCTTCAGTGACCAAGTGCCCTTGGATCAAACGTCTTGATGCATCCATAACAATGAAGAGCAAACAAACACAGTCGATTACGTGTATGCTCAAGACAAAGTAATCACAGTCAAATAACAATGCGACACTTAATATAGTTGATCGTGGGCAAATGACCAATCAAGGGGAAACCAAGCAATGAAGGACAAGTCCACCGCCATGCCATTGAGAAGGGAGGAACGTCTCTAGTCGGAACAACCTTGGAGAATAAGTATGGTCTTAATTACGAACAATTCTGGCAGCCGACCTGAAAGATTGTGCTTTAAGTCTATTAACGATTGTCGCACATAGTACGTCTTCCTATTTTCACCCGTGCTACATTCCCTTATGCATGTGGAGCGACTAAGTTGGTTTCCATCCTTTTTTAAACTGAACCAGTCGGCTGCTACACTGCTTATGTTGTCATGCTCCTGATGTGTGCTTTTCTATCACTCTGAGCACTCGGATCAAATGAGACCATGAGAGAACTAGAGATGAGGAGCATGCGCACTGATCACAGATTATACTTGACCGACTGACTATTTGGTCATCTACACTAAAGGGTTAATCAGAGCTCGTAGTTATTGCGGTGTGCAACGGTATTTAACCGAACAACAATCCTTTGTTTTAATCTTTCCTATTGTAATCCTTGATGGGTAGCGACCAGTCTTACACATGAAGTTCTCGTAGCTAGATTATTTGGCCTGTAGCTATCAGTATGTTCTGTTTGCGCTGTGTTTTATGTCTGCCCATGTTTTAGCTGCATTCAGTTTGTTGTTTGTCGCCTTACCAAATGCATGCACGTGATTTCTCAGCGGAACTAATTTTTGACTGGTCATGGCCATTGTATCTATGTGCGTGCCAGCTCTGATAATCTTTGGCTTGCATCAGGTTTTTCAATACTGGTGTGGTCGACATCATGCTAGATTGATGTGCCAATGTTATATCCAGTGCGCAACCTGTGTGTGAAATAGGACGTCAGTGTGGGTATATAACTTGCCTTCCCACCTTTTCACCCTCGTTTCTCCGTCTGAATCGTTTCGTTGTTCTACTCAAAACGAATGGCTATGAACTATGCCTCGTTTGAGTCCCACTTGCTATTCTCTAATTGAGATGACTGCTAACCCAATTTTCCGTTATGTTGTCATGCTTCCGGATCACTCGTGCCAGGTTCTGTACACACTCTGAACGTGTCTGTTGCTGTTGTCGGACAACGTGATGCGCAACTCGGGTTCGATATGCCAGAGTGGGATGATCCGCGTCAAATTCTTCCGGTGACTGTGTACTATCGAATGGTGTGCGTTTTTACTTAGCATTAATTATCTACTTCCTGTTACCACTGAGAGCTTGATTAATCGGTCAAATGAAGCCAAGTTTTTGTAGTGTATTTCAGGAGGTTCTGTTCCAGTGCATTTATATCGTTAGATTTTAGATTATCGCCTCGTTTCTACTGTTTAAATTCCTTTTGGCTGCTGCCGTTTTTGCTTATCAATACACTACCTCTGTTTTGCTTACCGTCGAGTATATTTATCGTGCACTTATGGAATGAAGCACTCAATTAGTAATATAATGCTTCACTCTGTATATCTTCGAACAGACTTCCCTAGGCTCCTCTCTCATTAATATGGATTTGGATAAAGGTACTCTGACATTGGCTTCAGTTAGTTATGATGTTTGGAGCCAAGTTCCCATTCACTAAGTCACCGATTTTATTGTTGTCAAGTCGAAACCCTCTTGATTCAGGAAATCTCTATAGTCTGACACCGATTCCATGAGAATACACTACACAGTGTACACACTATTTCGTTCGGCTAACATGTTCGGTGCTTCCTGCTGTTCGTAGAATACTGTTTCCTCCGTTGATGTTTGCCGCACAAAGTATGCATACGTTTTCGATTGTCACTTTCCGTTTCCTGCTTTCCCGACGCTGATAATTGGCATTGTTTTTAGCGCATGCATCATTCTTCCTCTTCCAGGCACATAACAAGTGAACGCTGACGATTATATCACGTTGAGCCTGATTTGTTTCAGAACCATTGACGTAATGTGTGACTTCATCACGGCAGAGCACTGTTGTACTGAACTACATTGTAGTGATTGAGTAACTCGTTGAGGAACGCTCCCAGAATGCAACGAATATATATATATATATATATAGTAAACTAATCATACAATATCCTATGCAAACGTCAAATGTAGGCAATCCGACCCAAATAATCGACAGCGGCGCTAGCGACCATCATATACGAACGATTGCCAACCACCAATACAGGGCAACTTGTTGCAGCTTACGGCATCACAGCTACCAATAACAAAATTCATAGTATATACTCGCTTATAAACATTATTACCGCAAATAGTAGGCTTCAAGGTTTACACATCAACCAATAGAAAAATAGCCAGGAGACCAACAAGATGATGCATCTGAGAATAGATGGATAGGCGAGTCATAACGTGCTTTCAGGGATCGTACATTAACACGAGAGGGCGCATCAACTAGCACGCCCTAGCACACAAGCAAACAAGGAACATTGTTCCTTCAGGGAAATGCGTATGGGGGAAATCAGAGGGCGTGGCACATTTACACGGAAGCTAACGCTACCGGGGCCATCATACGTGTCTGATCGATCAATGTAAACACAAACATGTCGCTGCTTGGAAAAATTCCTGATTGTTGTTATCATAGCCATCACAGTTACCTTTACAGTTGCTGTGTTTCTGGGTGAATTTAAGCCAACCAATATGAGTAGAATGTATTTTGCTGAGACATTTCGACGGTCCTCTCTTAGGTTCCTCTACACGGACTGTTGTGGGTAGATATTTTTGAGCTCAAATAAATGAAAAACAGGAATGACCGATTAATCATAATAACGAAAGCGAACGGATAAGTGATTAGCCCAGTGTAGTTACGGTCAGGTTATCACGTCGCCAGAATTTTTGGTTTCAAAAGGGTAGTATGAATAACTCCGAGTGCAGCCACTCTCGTAACGACAAGATTTGAGTTTTATTACAGTCAGTGGGTGGCGTGGGTGGAACTTTAAGACACAGTGACTGAGGGAATAAACGTAAACAAACCAATCACTCATTTCGTACGTGCTGGAATACCGAATCTGTGACAACAAAGCAGGTGAGTCTACGGGGGTGAAGTGAAACTGCTTCAACAAGGAGCAAATTGGGTCTGTTGGTTGACCATACGACATTCTCAGCCCACATTACACCCTGTTTCCTTCGGGTGCTGTCTGATAAGGGAGCTCCAGATTTTTTTTATACTTCTTTCAATCGTTTTTGCTGTTCGATCAGTGCACAATATTAGCCAAGTAAACTGTGTTGAACGTAACTTGTATGTGATTTGGTACATTATTCTGTGCTCATGGGGTCTTTGCCACTTGGTTACTGTAATTTAGTTGAGTAAGGTCAAGATTTACACAAATTACATTCACCTATGTCCTCAACACCTGTGTGATAACGTTGTATAAACGGACTTGTTAGCCACTGTTTCTGGTATTGGTTATCGTGGCCTTTCTCTAGCGTATTTCTAAACAAAACGTGCGGATTAACCAACGGTAACCGACATAAACAGTCGAAACGTTATTACAAACAACCTTGTATTATTGCCATCTCAAGCCTTCGCTTTCGCACTTGATGCAGTCTGGCAGCATATGATGGATTGTGTCCATCCACTTCAACTGGGTGTTAGTACGTCACACTGCGTCAGTTATGCAGTGGCTCGCATTCAGTTCTAAATAGTTCATTGAGGACGTACCTACCTTGAAACTGAACCGTTTTTAAAATTGAGCTGCCCCGACTCACCTAACACTGTGCACTTCTCTCCTGACTATTAACTTGTCGCTGGTGGTGTCTAATGTAAACTCTTCGTGCTTCTCTTTTCTGTTCTTACAATTCCGTCGGGTACATCTGTATTCTTTCGCAAAGCGTGCCATTGCCTGTGTGTACGTCGTCTCTATTTTGCTTTCAGAACATCTGATTATGTCAACGTTTTGGACGAGGCTGTCTGTGATCACAAGTGAGTGTCCCATACACACGTGTTGACGCGGTGCTTGTAGTGTTGTGTCCACAAAAGACGCTTGGCCGGCGAGTTGGTTTATTGCGCAAATTTCCGTACAGATCATGTCAAAAGCTAAACCACAAACGCGTACACTCATTTGCACGACAGACATGCACTCACATACATTGGTTGGCAGTACGTTGACGTTCGCCTTGGTGGAAGTTCTCACACAGCATGTACACACTGTTCTGATAGTCCCTCCTTGTCCGTCGTGTTCGGGGCTTGTCCTTTTGTTCCTGAATGTCGCCTGTGGGTAATACACTACTTGTGAGTAGTATACTACTCACGACGAAACTGCCTGTCATACAACGGTAGTACTGACCGTCTTGCTAACTACATATCTCATCTCTCTCATTCGAATGCAGTTTGGTAGTACGTCCTGTGTAGATATCATCGCAATCAACATGTCTTCATTTTTACGGCACCCCGTCCTCACAATGCGTCGTTGTACGCCAGCCATGAGATTAATAGCGATTTTTTCTTGAATGTCTGAAATTTAACGGAGTAGCGTGAAATTACGATATATTGACCATTACTGCTTGATTCCGTTAGATCCCGTTCAGTCGACATCAGCTTTTAAACGACAGTGCTGTTTGGGAGAGGATGTTTGGTATTTAGTACCAACTGGCTTCACTTGCACAACGACTAAATACGCATAGATTTAGATGATTAGGTTGTATACTTGGCTCTTCGGTCATTCTGAACCCTTTTTGTTGATGTCACAGTCGACTGGTCTGAGAAGTGATATGAACAGCTGGTGACTTGCCACAAAGAAATGTAACACAGATAACGGTTAGTCAGCTACTGTAGGTAAGGTTCGCCTCCTTGTCCGTTGACGTATCCGTGGCCAGAGACGTTGGAAGAAATGTCAGCTAATCGGGCTCACTGTCATAAACATTGCCGTTGTTCGACTAAGTTGCTTGTGAAATAGTCACAATTAATCACGCTTGACAGTGAAAACGTGGGTAGGTTGTCCCACCGATGATACCTTGGTTTTGAACGTTTGGATTTAGATAGGCGTTTTTTGGTCCCATCGTTTCTCCTTCTTTTGGTTCCTAATTGCATTTTTTGTGGTCGTATGGTAGATAAGTCTCGATATGGACCATTGATGTATTACCGTCTATATAACAATGATGATAGTGGACACATGTTTTCAGTGCGTTATGTCCACAATTAGGAAAAAGTCATCGATGCAGAAACGTGCGTTGCACGTTCAGCGCATGTATAGGCATGTGTGCTGTAAACTATTTGAAACCAAGTTCTACTCCATTGATTACAAGACACACTCACCATATCACTAGATTCGCACTTCGTCAGGTCGAGTGACGTGAATACGAAGTCATAACGCAGCAATTTATCATCGGGCTACTTATATAATATTTCCGTCTGTATCTTGCACCGTTTGAATTAAACAGTTGGTCATTTGTTTAGGGGTAGTTAGCCTAATACGATAGGTAGATTTACATAAGGTTCTTAATGGTTGCGTGAGCCAGTCGTTCACATGCATGTCAACATGTATGGTCAGTTTTTTTGTTCACCGAAGTTAATGGATCCTGTTATACATGTCTCTATTTTAAAAGCGATATACCTGCTTCCTCAAAGTCTCACCTAACCTACCTCCCTTTCTCCATAGGTGGTTCATTCGTGAACCTGCGTGTACGTTTGGGCTGGCATCAGAAAACACGACCAGGTTACCGAACAATACTTCCTTGTATGACCTGCCCAGAACCTACTGCCATGTTGAGCTCCTCCGACCAGCTACTTGGTACGAGCTGTTTGTCGAGATACGTTCGGTCGCCAATCGCGAAGGCGCCCTCAGTGATCGGTTTAGTGTGTTCACTTACCCTGACAGTGAGTAGCAAACCAAATGGTTATGTATGGCTGCACGTGTGCTGTATGATTGATCCACTCACCAGTATTGCACCGTCGAGTAGTGATGTTCTTTTCCTTTTATTGTTTGCACTATAACGGTGAACCCGACCTATACTGTTACCTTGACGAGGTGGTCGGGCTT
>QNGE01004983.1:38234-51160 GCA_008508345.1 Paragonimus westermani | reverse complement strand
TGTCTTTCAGGTCAACAGAAAACCGCTGAACATCGAAAATAGCTAAATGAAAGGAACCGGATAGTTTGGCTCGCTAGCCCCAAACCCGTGTACGAATCGCTGAATCGCTGAAAATGGTCTTCACCCAACATCCACGCAACTCCTTTGTGCCATTTGTCTAATTTGACGCATTATGTCGGCCAACATTGGGAGGAATCTATGCTGATGGATGGTCGCAATTAAGACGTGGAACTGCTTTGGTACCTTCGAGGGGCGGCATGATCTGGATCGTATTCACTCTGTCTGGACCGACTTTTAGTCCTTAAAACGTGAGCAGGTGGCCAGGGAACGTCATCTCTGTTGCCCAATAAAGGGTTTTACACCGCGATAGTGTTATTTCTTGCGACATGCAACGTTTTGAAAATTCTTCAAGGTTCCGTCCGTGATCCGTACTCGAGCTTCTGTATATCAGCACATCGTAAGCGACACAAGCCGTTCCTTCCAACTTTTTCAACAGCCTGAATGAGGTGCTTACGTAAAATTTCGCCGGATGCTTTTAACACAACCATCTGAAATGCTGGAGTTCAACTCCCGGCCGTGGAGAGCGAAACTCGAGTCTAGTGCTCCTTTTCGAAAGAGGCTGGCTGGGAAGTTCATCTGAATGCGAAGGCTGCGATCAAATATAAGTGATTGTCAACTTGAAATGCAATTATTGAAAACAATGTCCTGCAAAAATCTTGGGGAATTTGGTGGTCACGAAGGTCAGAATAAGATTAACTACGTGGCGAATTTTCACACGAATTATAGTCAACCAGGACTCCGAAACCATCTGCAGAAACGTTGCTGACGACCTCATAAGAAAGGCTGTTCCGAAGGCTAATAACCACGTGAGAATTGGAAGCCTGAATAGAGGATATCCGGAGTTGAAGAGGGAAGAATTTTGTGTTACTTCCTCTTCAGCGACTACAGTGGGACATGTACGGAAGCCTCGGCAGAATCAAGGAATGTACCATCCGAGATGGGGCATTCGTCAGAATGTCCAGGAAAATAAGCATGTTTGTTATGCGTGACCGGTCAGAAAAGAAGTCATACTGTGCAGGGAGCTGGATGGTTCGATAATTAACGGTTGAGAATGGCGCGTTTTAATAGGCGCTCCACTATCTGCACGAAGAGTTAGTAAGGCTGATTAGCCGGTAGCTAGCCAGACAGTGCGGACTGGCCACTTCATACATGGGTGCGACGGTCGCCCCTCTCCATGCACTATGGAGAATACCAGTCTGCAGAGTCTGTCTAGACAACATTGAATGAAATCCTGCCAGATAAGCAGCCGCTTTTTCGAGAACTTCGAGATGGATCCGGTCAGAATTCATTAAACTGTATGAATAATAATGATAATGAATTTCTTGACGCATTCGTGAGAAACACGCTCAGGAGAGCCTGATCAACGCACAGATTTTTAAGCATATACACATTTGAACACCAAATTTGAAAATCGTACAATGAGTCAACTGTGTGAATAGAGCAAGAAAACGGACAAAAACAGACCTTATGTGAATTAAAAGTTCAAGATTAGGCAGAAAACTTCGAGCTACGTAGTTCTGAGACGAGAGTACTTGAGGCCAGCAAAATCCGATGAAATAATTGATTTGTTACGTCAGTTGGGACTTCACGAGGTGATCGCTGGCCTAATGCTCAAGCTCGTGTCAAAAATTGAGTGGCTGGAGGATGGAGGGGGCGTATTGGCGGAGGCTTTGATCATCATTCCATGTAGGTAGTCCCATGAATATGCCGAGAAACATTTTTCATATACCACGAATAAAAGATCTCCATCATCTGGCACAAAATATCAGCAGCAACGAGTGGTCGCCGGAAGTTCTGCAGCGACAGGACAGGATACCACACCGGGGTGCGACGTTTTAGACTGCCGAATAGTACTCCATGAATAACTGGGTCACAACTAGCGAGTCAGATGAATTCTCCCGTCGGAGAGCCGCAAAGAAAGAGCCATGGGTTTAATCTATCTTAGTCGTCGCATATGCTTAAACAAGAGTTTTTGTTTCCGCGAGCTATGATAAGGACCTCTCTTCGTACAACCTTCGTGTGTTCACGGATTCCCCGCCTGTGTCTATTTCGCATCATGTGGAACCCGCTCAGGTCCTCCGAGTTTCCTGTAAGCTTGTGCTTCACGAATAAATGGGAACAGTCATCGAGGAATGGACGTATTCTGCGCGGAAGGGTGGTCGAAAAGAGAAAGTGCACATTGTGCGCGGTATAAACAAGTCGTACGCCTTCTTCACACACACGGCAGTTCTGGTCCACTAAGTCACGGTCAAGAAGTGAATCCAGGTAGCTTCTCAGGCCGTTGAAATCAGCCTGATTAAAGTTTCGAACTGTGGACCCTTCTGCTAGTTGATGCAACCAGTAACAGATAAGATCAAAGGTCAGCAGAGAGTGGTCACTGTGTCCAAGTGGCGGCTTGATGATCCCCTTGTCTACCAGGTGGCTCTCGTCAGTGATGACTAAATCGAGCAGAAAGGGAATCTGACCAGAATGCTGCGTCCAGGCTTTCCGTCGTATCAACGTCGATAAGGAAGTCGATGATGAGCTTCCCCGGTCACGGAGAAACCGATGCCTAGTTTGCCTTGAGTGCATTGAAGTCACCCACAATAAACAGATGAGTAAAACTTTGTAGTCCTGGGAAGTTGTCTAGGTTTACGAAAAGTGTTCTCTTGGGAGACGTCGGATGAGGGAGGATGATAAACAACTCCCACTATAAGTGAGTCTTGGTCACACAATGCTAGTTAAAGCCACAGAGCGCCACATTTATCGGAGGAGAATCCACCCATAACCGTGGATGTTGATACTGGCGAAGGAAAATCGAAGAACCACCTATTCTCCCTCGGGCGGAGCCAGCCCGGTAAACTAAGTACCCAGGGATGCACAGTTCACTCACTGACGTCACCTGTAAGCCAGGTCTACGTGATGCTAACTTCCTGTGGGAGGAATAAGAGGTAGGGAGCTTTGAAGATTCACGTAATTGCGGTCGATGTTTTTCTGGGACACTCTACTTATGGTTCGCATATGGCCATTCATCATTACAGCGGTGCCTTGGCTTGTCTGTGACCTGCATTTCATGCACAGACAATTGAGAGATGAAGAGGTTAGTTGTCTGTGCTGGTTTTCGTTGAGGTCAGTGCGCCTGAAGTGATACCATTTCTGGCACTGTTAGCATCGGCTGCCTTACCATATGGCCATTTTAGTCCCCACTGACCGCAAACGCTCGCTGTTTCAGACATGTCTGCTTATCGTTATCACAATTTGACATATAATGAGTCATTGTCGACATGACATACAATACACAACATTGAACTGTTAATTTTTGAGTAATTTAGAAATAATGGCGGGCAAGATAAGGCAGAAAATCGAACATTATGTGCCCCAAAGCATTCGATACGTGACGAATTAGCATGTTACTCGTTAACTGGGAACAGCAGTCGTATGCAATTCCTGATACACAGGGCAGCAACCGGGCAGAAATATAATTTGACAACGACGGCGAGAAAGTTCGAACCTAATTGCGAGTTACCAGCACAGGTGTGCAGCTCTTTACTCATACCGTTATTATCCTTCGAAACAACCTTCGTTCTGATTTCATTAGCAGCGCTTTTTGTGACCGCTCGAAAGCATTGCTTGTTTCCCACATAAATAAGGATTCATCATGTTAGCAATCTCACTCTGTTGTCGGTATTTTCTGTAATCCCTGAGAGCGGCGCAACACCCTAGTAGTAGGGTGGAACACTCATCCGTTCCTTGAGTGATCTTTGAGTGCCCCAAAAGGAACACTCACCGAACTTCCTTGTGTCTAGTTTTTGTGTATCAGTTCGCAGATGTAAAGGGTGATAAAAATAACACAGACCTTTTTAGCTACTCAAAAACGTGTCGGCAGACCTACACCACTCATGTGAATTTTTTTATCAAACCACTTCCCAGTAATGGTAACCACACCAAAGGACTAGTTTCAACCATCTTGCTCAACTCGCTACGTGGAAAATGAGCACTAGGGAGTCGAAAGGGCCGATGGGTTGTTCGCATGCTAACGTTTACCGTTTGGCTGAACTAGCGCGCCAGGAGCGTTCTGGAGGCAACTGTACAAAACACACGGCTTTTGTGGCAGAGGAGAAGCAACTGATTTTTCCAGTTTCGCAACGCTTTCAGTGTGAGCGAATTTTTTGTGAACTTTAAAATCTAGACGAACGTCCGCTTGCAACCAGTTCATCGGTCTTGGAAAGTGTCATGGGAGGTTCCTTAACGGAAGCAAAGTCCGCTGATTACGTCCTTCAGCCTTCCACTCAAGCAGTGATGAAAAGGAGTATCTCTATGGCGCGGGATACAGGTATGTGACAGTGTTATTCAACACTACTGCCATCATCGTTTTAGACGACGTCATCGGTACGAACGAGAGGAAGAGGACACCCACAGAAGTTGTCCGCACGATTGCTATAGAGGCCCGCTTGTCTTTAAAAGCCGTCGGCATCATGCCCGGTCACTCGAGGGAAGTGTTGCCTCAGCTGCTACTGGGGCACCCTGTTCCAATTGATTTTCTCCCTGGTCAAAAGGCGTAGGCTTGACACTCGGTAGTAAAGACCGACTGGATCCAGTTACTCTAGGCATTTTCCTTTGCCTTCACGGAGACCTGGCCTACAGTTGATATCAGTGACAGTTTACCGGGCTGACTCTGCCTGAAGGAGAATAGGGGGTTCTGCGATTTTTCTTCAGTAATGTCTCCCGACACACACGGTTATTGGTGGCTTCCAGTCCTCTGATAAAGGCGACGCTCTGTGGCTTCAACTACCACTGCGTGACCAAGACTCACTCCCAGTGGGGGCTATTTATCGTTCTCCTTCGTCAGACGTATCCGACGACGAAACCCTTCTGGTAAGCTTGGACACCTTTCTAGACCTGAAATACTTTACTCATTTGCTTATTATGGGTGACTTCAACTCACCCAAGATAAACTGGACATCAGTTTCTCACCAGGACTGTGAAAGGGAAATATCAACTTCCTTATAGACGATGATACGTCGGAAGGCGTGGTCACAGCACGTCACAGCCCCGACGCGGCACCGTTTTGGTCAGATCCCCTCTCTGCTCGACTCAGTTATCACTAATGAGAGCCACCTGGTAGACAGAGTGATCATCAAGCCGCGTCTTGAACACGATTACCACTCTCTGTTAGCCTTTGATAGTATTTGTTACTGGTTACAACAACCAGCAAAAAGGTCCACAATTCGAAACTTTAATCAGGCAGATTTTAACGGCCTGAGAACATACCTAGGTTCACTTCTTCTTGACCTGCACTCCGTGGACCAGAACTACCGTACGTTTCAAAGCGCAAATCAGAAAGCGGACGACTTATTCATACCGCGCAAACTGTGAATTTGCTCTTATCGGCCACCCATTCCACGCAGAATACGTCGTCTTCTCGATAACCATCCCCATTTATTCGTAAAGCATAAGCTTACAGGAAACCCAGAGGACCTAAGCGCGTTCCACATTGTCCGAAACAGGTGTGGACAGAAAATCCGCGAACACACCAAACTCGTACAAGAGAAGATCTTCCTCAGAGTCCGCGGGAACAAAAACTTCTTATTTGAGCATATGCAACGACTAAGAAAGAACAAATCTTCAGCTCTTCCTATACGACTGCCCAACGGGAATACTTCATCTGACTCCCTAGTTGAGGCCGAGTTATTCAGGGGGTACTACTCGGCAGTCTATAACGTCGCATCCCTAAGATGGCATCCTGTACTACCGCTGAAGTTTCTGTGCTAGATTTTGTAGACCTTCTACTCAAGGTTTATCCATACAGTGCAATGGGTCCTGGCATGACCCATCCCAGAATACTCAAGGAAGCAACTGTTAGTCTGACTGAACCCCTTTATAATCTGCTTAAGCAAACACTCCAGACTAGCATCCTCCCTAGCGCACGAAAAGAGACGACGGTCACACCCATATTTAAAGTGGGTGACCGGCACCCTCCGGCTAGCTGTCGGCCAATAAGCCCTACTAGCATCCCGTGCAAAATAATGGAGTGCCCACTAAAGCGCGCCATACCGAATCACTTCTTGTCAAATAATCTTTCCTCCTCCTTCCAGCATGGCTCCCTTCATAATCAGTCATGCATAAAAAACATGCTCATTTTCATGGATAGTGTAACATTCGTTTGGAATTTCATTCCACTCTCCGCCTACTTCCACCTCTTTGTGAGTAGCATGTTTGTTGAAATACTGGTGGCCGCATGTAGGTCGCTTGGCCGCCATCTTGAATTTGGACATTTTCTGTTTGTGCTCGACCACTAGCGGTCGAAAACTCACCCCGAACGTACCATTTAGAACGTATGTGACATTTCACATCCATTCATATGTCTATTCATGTGCTTTGCTGATATCTATGTATTTTCTATTATAGAAACATTACTGAGCTGTTTGCAGTCGTTATCTGTTTGATTCGTCCTCCAATTGTTAAGTTCTAGTGGTGCTCAGCTGACCCCTGAAGTAAAACGCAGAGCAGATTCTACAAATTTGTTCGAACGATGTCCCAGCAAACAGAAGACCTCTACCCGCCAGAACTCTCTCAGTATTCAGCAGCCGGCACTGCATCTGCCGATTATCCGATGGGACAGTTGCACGGAGACAGAGAGTTGGAAGTAGAGCTGGCGAAACTCCGCATACAGGAAGTGAAGAAAAGGATGGAACTTGAAAGAATGATACAACAGCGAACGACGCTGAACAGGAATGGATACGAACGAAATGTCTTGGTGATCTAAATATATCACCCACTGATACCCCAGTCTCCAACCGCTCGACTGAACGTCAAACAGACTTACCCAGGCGAGAAATACCGCTGTTTGCTGGTAACCCTAAGTCATACTGGTCCTCCATTAAAGCATTTGAATCAGGCGCCGAGAACAGGACCACTGATAACCAAGCCAGGCTGGACTACCTAATACAATATTGTGATGGGCCTGCAAAAGCCTCGATTCAACATTGCACCATTCTCGAATAGGATCGGGGCTACTTAGTCGCCAAGGAAATTCTTCGCAAGCGGTTCGGACAAAACCACATGGTAGCAAGGGCGCACACTGATGAGCTTCTGGACGGCCCACTCCTAATGGACAACGACTCTGTGGCGCTGGTCCAGGTAGCTCAGCAGATGACAGTGTGAAGTAACACTTCGGCAACTGAATTATGACTCCGACCTCAACTCAAGGAGAACGATCGAAACGATTTTTCGGAGGTTACTCCCCGAGTTACACTTTAGATGGGCGGACGAAGCAGCAATCATAACTCGTCGTGATCGTGAACCGCATTTTGCCGATCTGGCAAGATTCTTGGAGGAACGCGCTGACGCTGCTTCCATGAGATACGGTGGGCTGGCGATAAGCCTCAAATCTGAACTGTATGACGGTACCAGACCAATAAACACACGTTCGAACCCAGTTAGTGTCAGGAGGAACACCCATCTTGTGCAAAGTGACAGTTCGACCATGGGTAACGTGTATGGTTCTCGCTTCCGTTGTTCTGTTTGCGAGGACAGTCATTTCCCCGATCAGTGCCCATTATTTCTCAGTAAACCGATAGAACAACGTCTTGAGATCGTGCGTACTAGGGAGTTATGCCTCCCATGTTTGAAGGCCAACCACGTGGCCAGGGGAGGCAGATCAAATAGGACTTGTAGCTTCCAGGGTTGTGGACGGAAACACCACCGGCTACTACACTCCGACTCGCCTGCTACTGTCGTTGAAAGAGCGTCCATCGTTACCAACCACCATACAGTTGGACTTCACCCGCATGATACACTTCAACCATCTACAGATAGAACCCAGGTTGCTTTAGCCATCATTCCTATTACTTTACGTTATGGAGAGAATGCCATTCAAACTTGTGCATTTCTAGACAACGGGTCGGATCGTACTCTCATCGATGAGTCTTTAGTTACCAAGCTTGGAATGCAGGGAAGCCAGAGGCAACTAAACTTATGCACGCTTAATAGAGACCACGTTTGAGTCGGTAGCTGTCCAGTTCGATATCGTTTCTGTTGATTCTGAGACAGTTATTCGTATTAAGCAAGGGTGGTCAGAGAAGACGTTGACCAAATTACGTGCATTTCGTCCGAATGCTCAACAGTTATTATCGTGGTCGCATTTGCGGGGTATGTCGTTTGGCCCATACTTCAATAACAATATCGGTGTATTGATCGGATGTGACGTCTCAGAAGCTCAGTGGATCATCGCTCAGCGAATAGGAAAGAAGTACGAACCATATGCCATAAAGACAGTCCTAGGTTGGATGGTAATGGGTCCAGTCGGTAGATCAGTCAACGCCCGGGCGGCAGTGAACTTTGTGGGCATTGACGCATTACAAGACAACCTGGAAAAATTGTACCAACAAGACTTTATCGATGCAGGCCTCGTAAAGGACAAGGAAATGTCTGTGGATGATCATCAGGCTATTGGGATAATGGAGACTTCAATACGTTTAACTGACGGTCATTACGAGTTAGCCCTCTCGTGGCGCCCTAGATCCCTCCTGCCACTTGACAACGAGTCCATTGCCCTGAAACGTCTGCACATGTTACGGCAACGCCTTATGAAGTGTGATGATTTGGCGCAGTGCTGTCCTCGCGTAATGGATGAGTACCTCAGTCGGGGCCACACCGAGTTAGCCCCTGGAGATGAGACAGATAGTAGTCGATGGTATCTACCCCGCCATCTCGTGTTCCATCCCGCTATGCCACAGAAGCTGCGAATTGTCTTCGACTGCGCAGCAAAGTATGCAGGCAAACATCTAAATGATCAGCTGCTGTCGGGGTCGGATCTAACAAATTCAATAACTGGTGTGTTGATGCGGTTTCGACGAGAGAAGATTGAGGTCATGGCAGACATCGAAGCAATATTTCATCAAGTTCGCGTGCTCGATAGAGACCGCGATACGCTGAGATTTTTGTGTTGGACGAATGCTGAGGTGCAAGGCTCTCCGACGGAATACCGCATGTGCGCTCATCTATTTGGCGCCGCTTCGCCTCTTAGCTGCGCTATGTTTGCTTTGAGAAGAACCATTTCAGACAACGCCGACCATTATGATGCAGACGTCCTGCGAATCGCAAAGAAGAGCTTTTAGGTCGACGACTGCTTATTCAGTGCAGCAACCATTGATAACGCTAGGGACTCCGCCAATCAGCCAAAGACACTATTGGCGAAAGGCGGCTTCAACCTCACTTAGTGGACAAGTAACAATGAGAGACTATTATCACTGCTACCGGAATCGGAACATACGGTATCAACACAACCACTTCACCTAGGCGAACCCAACGTGCAGAGGGCGTTGGGGTTGAAGTGAGAACTCACGAATGACGCTTACAGGCTCGATGTGCCACCGATGGACAAGTATTTCACTCGAAGAAACATACTTTCCTATGTTTCTTCGATCTACGATCCACTCGGGTACATTGCACCCGTTACGCTGATTGCTCGATGGATACTCCAGCGACTATGTAAGTTTCATGTGTCAATGGACGATCTTATTGAAGGTGAAGAACTAGCTTTGTGGATGAAGTGGATAATGACAATACCATGCCTCAACCAGTTTTGTTTGCAAAGGTGAATTAAACCCCACGGGAAAAAACGCTGTAGTGATTTCCAGCTGCATATCTTCAGCGATGCTTCTGAAACGGGATACGGCGCAGTCGCTTACCTAGTGACGTCCGATGACGGAGGCCATAGATAATGGCCTCATCTCAGATGCTATCTTCTTTGAATTCATCAAGACTTGACCGCGTCCCACACGGCTACCTGAAGCAAAAACTGGAAGCCTACGGTATTCAAGGAGAGGTTCTTCGCTGGATTGCCTCTTTTCTTGATAACAGAACGTTTAGAGTCAAGACCGGATCAGACCTTTCGTCTCCCTCTTTCATTTCTGCGGGAGTTCCCAAAGGGTCAGTTCTAGGTCCCTTGTTATTCCTCATTTACATCAACGACTCTCCAAACAGTATTTCCAGTAACGCCCTCATATATGCAGACGACCTAAAAATCTGGAATTCCACTGATCCCAGTGCACTACAAATTGATCTTGACGCGATGAAGCGCTGGTCGGACGATTGGAGTCTCCCACTAAATGACAATAAATGTGCTCACATATCACTCGGTGGTGATTCTGGCAATGCTTTCGTGATTTATAGCGCATCTAGCACAGTAGATATCATAAGAATCGATCTGAAGAAAGATCTGGGCATCTGGTTGTCGTCTAAATTGTCCTTCACCTATCACCATGAGATGGCGGCAAAAAAGGAATTTGCCGCTCTTATGATGATTGGGCACACTTTCCCCCGTATGGACAAAAAAGCTTTTCGAACACCTCACGGGATTTATATAAGACCGCTCCTCGAGTATGCCAATCAGGCCGTGTATACCGGCCTGAGGAAAGACATATTAGCTGTTGAGCGTGTCCAGCGCGCGGCTACCAAGGTAGTCGCGGACCTGAGTAATGGTACTTACGAGTCTCGACTTGAAGTTCTTGACCTGTACCCACTTGAATCTCGAAGACTTCGCGGTGATTTAATACTCACACACTTCCTCTTTAGAGTAGGTCTTGTCGAACAGTTCTTCACCGTGGTGTATGGTGACGGCCGACGAGGACAAAATAGGAAGCTTTTCAAGCTTCGTCCTCGGACCTTTTTTAGGCAGCAGTTCTTTTCTTACAGGGTTCCTAAATATTGGAACAGCCTTCCTTCTGAGGTCATCTGCAGCGCTTCCATGGATCGTTTTAAAGCTTTGCTTGATTCTAATTTATCTAAAATTGCATTATACGAGTAATCTTACGTTGTTCTTGGGATTCTTTGTAATCATCAAGAGCAGTGTCACACCCTGTTTTCAATGATCGCCTTTCAGAACAACAGACGCCCGCTGACACTAGGCAAGGAAAACCGACTGGACCCGAGAACCTTCCGCCGCTGTCTCGAACCGGTGTATCGATCGCCGAATCGCTGATTCTTCCTTGGACCCGTGTATCGATCGCCGAATTGCTGGTCAACAATTCACGAATTGAATCAGCAGCGCAGCGTAAGTTAAGGTGCATGGTTGAAGGTTAGGGCGGAAGCTGGTTGAAACGGTTTGTCTCAGATTAAAAGTAGTTGAAAGTACGGCAATCATCAGAAAAAATCCACTGAAAAGTTTCACGCGAGCGCGTCGATAGTGTCACCAAGCATACTGACACGACACTCTTTGGGCGTTGGAGTACAGCTGTCCACTGAGTGGTGATTATAAACTTCTACGACTTCCCACTCCAATCCTCAGTTATCTGACACAATGATTCATTGAAGTAACAAGCTCGCGAAATATTCAGCGCGCAGTCCTTCTGCCAAGGGTTACTTTAGGATGGCGGCGCGAAACCATGATGTGAGGAGTGATAAGAGTGAGTTACTGATATTGCTGTGCTCCGCTAAACTTCTCGATTCACATTTTTTGTAAATCCAAGTAAACCAGCGACAATTGTTTTCCAGTTCGGGTCCCGCGCAATTTCTACCTTCTAGAGGAATTAGAACAAGGTCAAAAAGGCTGTCAAGAAGGAACCATTAGTTGGGGCTTAGAAGATATGGAGGATTCTACATTGACGCGGTGGAATGGTGCAATTCTAGGGCCCAATCGCACTCCTTTCGAGAGCCGCATATATATGTTGCGTATTGAATGTGGATCCAAATACCCTGATGTGGCGCCCACCGTGAGGTATGTACACTTTCCACCTTTTTCATGAGGTAACGTTTAAAATTTTCGTTTTTGCCAGCGGTTAATCTAAACGACAACACAAATAGTCTCTAAATCAAAGTTACCATTGCTTGCATGACATCTCTTTTGTGGCGATAGCACCAAAGGAGGATTGGATTGCATCTGTACCAGTCCTCTAAGCTGGTGATCTGACGAACTACCGGCCACTCCGCTCGGGAGCGCTCAGCTTTTTTGATCGCATGTTTGTATTTACAGCCTTACAGTCGAAATTCGTTGATGTTTCTAAAGTGGACAGTTTTCGTTGTTTGGATGTGAATGTACTCATTTCTACTCACCGGACAGTAGACACACCGAGACAGGTATCTTTGCCAACTTGTGTGTAATCCGTTTAGTTGCTTTTCTGAATTGCGTTGTTAGCTGAGCGTCCGTTCTTCTGTGGAAGCGCCTGTTCGTGGTTGCGTTTATGGCCTATAGTTCAGATGTGGGCGCGCTCTGTTTGTGAAATAATATTGAAAGTTCATTGTTCTCATGTTTCCATGCAAACTTACCATTGCAACTCCGGCTATTTCACTACGTCTTGATGGGCGTCTTACATGGCACAGATACGGTATTATAAATGTGCAGACAAGGAGCGCTGACTGTCGTGTTTCCTACCATTAAACTTGAATCAGTTCACGACACTCAGCGTGTGTTGCCATATTGAGCCTCTGGAAAAAGGTCGTCTCCGTCACGATGAGACTGGACCTAGACATGTTGTGACGGCTTGCGCATCTCGATGACCTTTTGGACTAAACTGGACAGAGTTACTCATACCAGGCAGGCCAACAGGTAGAGGTCTGACAAACCACAGTCTCCTGGTCCTCCAGGTTGGGGGTTGGATCATCATCATCATCATAGACAGCGATACATCAGTGGTTAACACTAATGTTTAACTGGTTGGAAGATGGTTGGCATCTCTTATCAAAAGACGTACCATTTCTGGTACACCGCCACCCACCCGCTGCCTTGCAGTACAGGCGTTTGAGCCAAAGGCTTTGGTTGAGAACCGTAATCGTTCTCCTGTCTAGGTCTGGGCGTCCTGGCAGTATCTCAGCCCACACACAACCATGAATCGTCACAACACAAACAATTCCATACTGCATCGGCCGTCTCGCAGTATAAACCGGGT
>QNGE01004983.1:11265-22170 GCA_008508345.1 Paragonimus westermani | reverse complement strand
ATCTTCCAACCCCCAACCTGGAGGACCAGGAGACTGTGGTTTGTCAGACCTCTACCTGTTGGCCTGCCTGGTATGAGTAACTCTGTCCAGTTTAGCCCAAAAGGTCATCGAGATGCGCAAGCCGTCACAACACATCAAGGTCCAGTCTCACCGTGACGGCAGTTTGGTTGTTGTTCTCAACCAACTACCTTTTTCTTATTCCGCGGGAAGTGACTAGAACTTGAGCGCGCCATTTCGAGTGCAATGGCTTGATTACCCTATCTCGAAAGAGTCGACGAAATCCCTCACGCACGAACTTTTCCCCGAAACCTTCGACGAGTCTTAGTCAAAGGAAGTTTGCAATCCCCCGAAGAAGTATGGGGAAATGGCAGCGACCGGAACCATGCGGACGGTAGAGTAGACTAGACGAATGGTGGTTAAATACTACTGAGCGGAATGTGGAGCTGTTCGTGGAGTCCAAGGAAGTCATTTCCCAAAAGTGCGTCTGCACTTGAAATACATTACATTATTTGATTCTGTGGTACTATGATTTTTGACAGGTAATGTGGACGAAGCATTGTTTTGGAGTATCACTGGATAACGGAATGGAATCCATCGTTATTCGGGAACGAGGTATATAGATCTTCCATCTATTTCTCTTAATAACTTCGACTGAGACAGTACCCTGAACTCCCAGTGTCCACCAGGGTCATTCAAGCAGCCCCATTGACTTTCAGTCGAACAGTTGATCGAGAAAATACGATGGTACTGTGGTCGTCGAAAAAGCAGAAATTGAGGAGCCGATACAGGAGACAACGCAATTCTTAAGCAGGTAGCATCTCTAGCACTGATAAAAACATCTCGGGCGGCATCATCACGGTCTTGTTCAGGGAAAATGGACGTGAAAGTGCAGCGCGAACAAATTAAGGTAACTAGCGAATTAATTAGGCGATCGACCGCAGCGGTGTCTATCGAGTTCCGCGCAAAATTTCATCTGTAAGTCTAACGTAAACACTCTAGATAGTAAACGTGGCTACTATTTGTTGCTCCCGATCAAGTTTGAAGACCGATGGCAAGATGAGATTGGTAGCTGCGTCCAGTTCGTTAGGCTGGGTGTACTCAAGGACGACAGAAAGCTAGACTTTACTGTTGTGAGAAGTCGGCCGCGCTAAGGTTGACGTCAAAGTTCCCAAGGTGGAGGAGACAAACTATTGAGGGGACGAAATTAACAGGGCGTTAGCGAATGCGGAGCGAACGACGAATTGTCAGAGACTCAAGCTCTATTCGTCTCACAATGAGAGCTAAAATGGGTAACAAAAGATGTGAACAATACACATCACGACAAGTGTGCTTTGGGGACGTCGGTGTAAAAGGAAACGCGCAGAGTTGATACTGTATCGCGCATGCTGTATAGCTTGATTAGTTGACTAATTGATCACACATTTCGTGCGTTCCAGAATATCCGCCGGCGAACGGCCATATTGATCACGGGATCAGCCCACTTGACGTGAGCTAATTCGCAGAAAAAACAATGGCCAGACAGCAATCTGTTGAAATCTTCGTTGCTAACGGGCCGCGTTTCTGAATCATGGGGAGGAGCAAAACGTACACAAGCGTCATGTATATCTTTCCCATCAATGACAACTGAACGTCTTTTTGACACCTACTGATGACGCAAGTTGGCAAACGCAACGCATGCCCTTGGTATCCTGGCTGTTAACCGCTAGCAGTGTTAGGGGTTGACGGGTTAGTATTACTCAAGTGAGTTAAACTGTCCACACTCAGTCAGATTGCCTGCAGTAGGGAACGTAAGAGCGGGAATGCTCTAGCCTTGAAGCAGTATTTTGCAGGTCAAGTGTGCGATGCGCACTTCATACAGACAAACCCCGTCGCTCACCTCATTCATCATGGTCTGCATGGCTTTGACAGAGAGACTTGATAAGGTAATGTCATCCATACACTCTGTGTTGATCAACCTAACGTCAAAATGAAGCTCAAAACCAAGCCCACCGGGCTCCTCAAACGCATTTTCCAGACTTTCGTCCATGACAAACTGAACAATAAGGTGGGAATCAGACATCCTTGGCGAACGTTACTAGAAGTGATGAACGCCCGAGACAGTTGTCCATAATCCCACATCCTGCTTGCAAAGTGGGCATACAGTGATCTCAACAGACTGACGTATTTCTGTGGCACTCCCTTGTGAAGAAAACAGTTCCAGAGAACGTTACGAGCAACCTAATCGAAAGGAGCCTTCAGATCTAAGAAGATCTTGGCCGTCTGTAAGAGTGCCGATGTTCCAAGATCTGTCGCAAGGTGAAAATGTGGCGAACACAGTCTCAACCGGGCTGGAATCTGCACAAATCTGACTTTCTTTGAGCCTAGTGAGCCAACGTCATATAAGGTTGATGAGTAACTTGGGTGCAGCAGATATTATACTGGTACCTCTGCAATTGTCACATTGACTCCGGGTCCTCATGTTGAAAACCGGAATCACTGTTGATAATGTTACGGAAGGACATCATCAAAATAACCTAATCAGGTCATCGGTGACGGCTGACGAAATCGTGCATCATAACAAACTAATCAGATCTTCGGTGACGGCTGACGAAATCGTTCGTCATAACAAGCTAATCGGGTCATCCATGACGGCTGACGAAATCGTTCATTAACCAAACACTTGCGTACAAAGTTTTCCACTTGAACCAACCTGGATGAGGCTTGAAAGTGGGCGTGAGTACCGTGCTAACCCGATGAACCTATCAGTGTGCAACGGCTATGGAACTGATAACACTGGGCGACCTTGCCACGAAGTGGCCTGAACCACTGGAGATGGGTTCAACTTGTGGTTGGCTCTAATTGGCGACTAACTGATGGTATTTATTTACATGCATTTCATTCGTTTGTTTAACTGGTAATCGGCATTACAGCGTGTTTTCTACGCAGTCGTGTTCTTCCTGACTCCGCGCTAGTAGACTGGGTAAAGCCGTACAGCAAGGGTCCGAGTACAATATCCAAGTCAGGATAGAACGTCTTTAACAAGAAATAGACGCGTTGCATCAGATAAGCACCAATCACGATGCAACTGTTCAGTTTCACAAACCATATGAAGTTTCGTCAGTTCTAGTATCAATCTTCTTTCACTATCTTTGAAGAGGGACAAGGAGAGGATGTCCGGTCCAGGAGCCTTGTTAGGCTCGCATAACTTGTACCCAAGGGCCACTTCTACTTCTGACTAAGGGCCGTCTGAAATGCAACAATTGACCATTTGTGTACCGTCGTCTGCATGGTGCGATTAAGGTCGGCTGATTTCTCCTCGAAATGTTCGGCCCACCTGTCAAGTCAGCAGGA
This sequence comes from Paragonimus westermani, assembly GCA_008508345.1. NCBI lineage: Eukaryota > Metazoa > Platyhelminthes > Trematoda > Plagiorchiida > Troglotrematidae > Paragonimus > Paragonimus westermani. Next base: position 18,840 of record QNGE01004983.1, on the reverse strand, counting down.
TTGGTCGGTGGTAAATGTGCCACTTTTTTCCACACAGTCTCTCTTAAACCGAATTGACGACCAGTACGGATCGGGGTGGAAAGCTTTCTGCCATTGCCAGATAAAAAGGCTCGCCCCATCTATTTCGACTGTTTGACCGAGTGGTGCTCACGGTCTTTGCGTAAGCTTTTATTCAGTTTGCGTTTAAGTTCTCGATAGTAGTCATGGTGAAAAACTTAGTGGAATCGAGCGATGCCTGTTCGTGAGGTTCATCAACGTGATTGGATTCCAGTTTTTTCGCAGTTGCTCCTTCGGAACATACTTCTCCAAAACAAATTTGCATAATTGGTACAATTTGTCCCCATTGTTCGTTAGGTTCTCTCACGTGGCTCGAACGGGGCAATTTGTTCATCAGTGCTTCTTCATAGGCGTGCTCTCGAATTCTAATCAAGCATCTTGCATTTGCGAGCGTATATCCTTTGGGGAATGGCAAAGCAGAACGGGCACGCACAACAGCATGATTTGGGTTCAGATGGTTGGTCCAAAACGCATGGCAGTCTTTAACAGGCTGGCGCCACCCACATCTCACTGCTGCACGATCGAGTTGTGTTCACAATTGGAGAACAGAGAGGCCTCTTTGCCACATAATGGTTCTACCTGCACTGAAATGCTGTGCTCGGCATATGGTGACCGTGAGATGCGGACAGCTGCAGCAGTCTTTCGCTGTTGTCATTACGTTGCGCCCGGACATCAAACATCCTTCTCTTTCGGAGAAAGAGGACGAAGTTGAGCATTAAAATCGCCCGCTATTATGGTGATGTCTGAGTGTTTAGTTTGTCTCAGAAGGTCAATGAAAGTGTCGTAGAACGTCTTTGTTAGCATCCGAACAGCTATCCATAGGAACGTACATCGCCTTGTTTTGAACTCGGGGCGACTCTTACTTCAGCTTGACTACGATATTCGGCTCCGGCGCCGGCAGTTACTCTGGCAGAAACGCCCTTGGATGTTCTGTCATCTGGAGCTGAGTTCAAGTGAGAACGATGCTAGCGTCAATCTCCAGACATGAGAGTAACTTCCTCAAGGTGCTATTGGGACTACGGGTGAAGGAATGGCTCAAGAATTTACGGTCTGTCGTGGCGGCTCAGATAAACGGTTCAACTGACCGAAATCGGCTGCTTTTTTGGGCCCCTATCCGTAGTCGACGTCTTCAGCGTTCGATTTACTTGGCAATGAGGAGCTTGCCTAGCTCGAGAGCGCAGTGAGTAAGGTATCGATGTCTTATTCTGAGCACTGCTGCGCACAGTGGATGCATTCGAAGCTAGATCAGACTTTTGCGTGACACGAGGTGCGTTTTTGATCGTATTGGATAAGTCACCGTCGGTTACGATCAACCGTTTGGCGATCGGAGTGCAGTTTGTTTGACAGTACCTTTTTCAACCCCGTTCTTTCTTATTCGAAAGACAGCAGTGCCATAACTGTGAAAGTAATTCTGTTCCATTTTCATAGGGTCGTATCTGGTCAACTGGACACTCGTACACGAACAGTAGTGTGAAATAAAGTCCTATGCGTGTGACTGCTGCCTTGGTGTGATGGTCGTGTTTGTGCACTGTATCGATCCGGAGAGCTGTTCGGACTAGGGCTTCGGTCGGTTTGTGCGTAGCATAGTTAGGTATTTTCTCGATGAGATCATCGAGTCTCGATAATGGACAGGCATTCAAGTCGGTGGTTTGGCTATGGTCAGTAACCATCCTTTTTGTCCCATTTATCGTTCGCAATAACCGGCACTTGAGCACACCACAAAGAAATGAAGGACGCAATTTTTCTGACTTCCAGGAGTTTTCTAAACTCCGTTCGGATGAAACCTTCGTCTTTCGATGAGTGTCCTCGAGATGTTGTGGTCAACTTACAGTTAGGTGCTAGATTTCCGAAGTGGGAGGTTTACGGGCCACACAACAAAGACTAGGGACCATCAACATGGAAAAATGTTACAGCTTTTTTATGCAGTTTGGGGGATGTTCTGTTTCGACGAAACGTTTACACAGAGGTCAGGGAGGGCAGATAGCCCAACTATAGGGTAAGGGTGATTCTTACACTGAATACTGACAACACTAGCCCTGACTGTGGCTTTACAGACGAATAGGAGCCACACTTACTTTACTAGAGAGTCTTTCCACTTTTCGTTCATCTTCCAAATCCGTAGCAGAGATGATGCCCTCCGAAATCTCAGTGTACACATTGGGATTTTGTTTATCATAAAGTCAACAGCAGCATTAGTCAAGTAATCGGGCACCGCTGCGACGATTGTCGAAGAGATTAGAGAACTTGTTAGTGACGTTACTTGTTTTGAATACGTCTTAGGACGGCAAACCTTCTGAAAATGGTCTCACAACACTTACAAATCGGATCTTTCACCGGACATTGAACTTCCGGTTTTGTCACTACCACCGAAATAACACTTGCTAATTCCGGCAACAGTGACCTTATTTTCATATTGCACAGGAGAATTTACAGGTTCATGAAACGACGTAGGCGCTGTGAAACCCCCAGAGTCAACGAAATTTGTTTATGACTGCTGAATGGTAATTTCTGGAGTGCGGACGTGATTCTAAGCCGTTTGAAAATCGAGCAAATTGCTTTATAAGGGTCGCTGACGTATGTTGTTACAATACTTGGAAATCCCCGTTGAAATCCTGTAAAACAATTTTGGTTTCAGAAAACAATACTTTTCGATAAAGTCTCATCTTTTATCAAATCAAGTAACGGTAGGAGAAGTTACTGATCAAAAATAGTACGGGGATAAAGTGATTGGGTAAAGCACAGATATGACTTCGTTGTGGTAATGCTCACAAGGAAGGTAGGTTCTAGAAAGTCGGTGTCAATTGGAGTGAGTTGGACGAGATGGGATGAAATTGTCGCGTGGGTGTAGTGTACGTGTTTGGCCGTGACAATCCTGAGGTGTGAACTAATTATCTATGAACACAAAAATCCGGTTGACGCAATCGGATTGTGACCGCCTCGGCTATAGACAGGATGCGCCACTTGGTCTTTCACGACTCGGCTGCCGGGGCACGGTAGACGATGCGAAACGCCCTCTCCGCGGATGTGTGTCGGTCACAGCCAGCCAAGTAGGCCAGAATGGATGAGTTAATGTTCTTTGTCATTCGGGAGCAAAGCCACACCGGACAGTGTTCACGAATTCCTTCCAATAAGCGCCTAGTGATGCGACCAATATATGTTGAATCACAGGAACAGTCAAATGTATTAATCAAAAAATGGACAGCAGTTTCAGGCATAGTATTTCCGAGATTAAGTGGCACCGTCCGTTTTGAGTGGAACTTTGCGACAGGACTTGCAGCATAGTAGGTACTGCTGATCGTATCAATTATTTGGCGCGTAGTCAGCTCGGCTGCTACATCCTTTTTGAGCAGCAGTTATATAGATGTTTCTCTTATCAGCAATGTTTATTGGGGCTCGTAGTTGTCTCTGTTGCATGTTTCTGGTAATAAATTTCTCAGGATAGGCATTATTAAAAGAGATATCCTGTAACATGCTTAGCTCCAATTCTTTGGTATCTTCCGTACAGATTCTTTTTGCTCTATTTTTCAAGCGGCACACAAGGCCCAGTTTCAGACTAATCGGTGCATAGCTGTGGAGGTGTAGATATTGCTCACTCTTTCTATATTAGCTGTAATGATCCACCCGATCGGCATGTTAGTGCTACGTCCGATAATGGCATGCGGTCATCAGTTTTTTTGTTCCGAAGTGTACACGATGTTCTTAAGCGACTTAATGGTCAGTTACGGGAGTTATGTCCGTCTTCCGAACTGAACTCTGAAGGTCTCAAATCCACTCTCGTTAATGCTTGCTACAAATATCTAGGTCGTAGAGCCTGGACTTATAGATTACTCACGAAGTCCCATTGAGGGGAGCTTACTGCATTGAAAAACGATCAGTCGATCGTGATATCCAGACCAGATAAGGAGGGCGGAATTGTTCTGCTGAACAGGAGTGTTTACATTTAAAAAATGAGTATTTTGTCTGGTAAAACGAGATCTGTCCTTCCTCTCGTACTACTTTTAATCACTGACTTCTCTTACTGTTACTTGATTTGATATAACTGTACCAGCGTAAGGTGAAACTTTATCGAAAACATTTCTGTTCGTCGAAACCGAAATTGTATGTTGTTACACTGCAAGCCGGTGACATGGATGCTCCTGATGGCGGCGTCACGATCTTTTTCTGCAGAGACGGATTTGGGATTGCAATCTTCCGCTATTAATTCTACTGAATTTTTACTGGAAGTATTAGTCGAGAGACTGGTCAGTTTCTTGTTTGCACATAGCACACGACGGGAGAAGATCCCGTTTTTAAGGCATTGTATATATTGCTCTCATGGTTGATGTCGCTGATGCTAAGGTTTGGTACTCGGGGATATACCTATACAAGGTAGACCGCATGTAGTTATTCGGAGTATCCAGCTTTATGAGTTCAATTATGCCCATCGCGGTGGAGGGATTTGCACGTGTTCTTTCCAAGTTTATTTTGAGGCTGTTACGAAACTTGGATCAGCTTCAAGTCAATGAGGTCGTAATAACCGTACCATCTCGATGAAACTGTAGGACACATACATTGTAGTATGATGGAGCGAACGTGATGATTCAGTTAGCGGATATGCGCCCCGTAAGAAAAGTTTTATTCATCTTACGATTTAATTGGCGGCTGAAAGGAGAAAAGGGGGGTTAGTTAGTACGAATCACAGGATGGTATGTTGTGGAAAAGTGGGCATCATTACATCAGTACATTTCATCACATTGTGCATTGTCGTCACAATAACCTACAATTGGCTGCCTTGCTCCCGTGATGTTTAAAGTGCGCGTTTACGAGTGTAGGCTTGACGTGTTTGCCATTCCATATTACGTACCAAAGAAGTTTACGTATCTACCAATGCATGTTTTTACATAGGTCTCCATCAGTGTGGTGGCTTTCGGTTGTTGTGGTTCATCACTTCGTACCTGATAATGCGAGCTTTGACAATAAGGGATGAAAAATTGAGGAGTAGTTTTGGACATATTGCTTGGCCACACCTCGTGGCCAACTGTCTCGTTGGATATCACGGTGCTGTTTACAAGTGTGCTTAGAGAAGTAGTGAGTCAGTTAGCTGACCACACCGGATATAATTAAAAAAGAACGTTAACCTTTTGGTCGAACGATCTAAGGCACACTTGCCTTTTGAATGTGGAATGTTCACTCCAACAACAGTGACATACAAAAAGAGAGCAATTCACATGACAGGTTAGAATGCATATCCCTGGAAAGCTGATATGTAACCTGATCGCTGATCGTGAGGCTTGGTTAACGGACGAAGTGGAAATCGTTTTGTTTCGGGGATTACTAGCAAATCCCTCAAACTTTCCCGTGTTATTAGAGTAGGGTGCCTGTCTGTTAGTGGAGCTATTAACAAGTTAGAGGGCAAACTCAACTTTAATCAGTCCAGAGCGCTGAATGGAGAACAGATGGACAAATCAACCTGACCTGCGACCTTTACAGCGCGATATAGCACTTTGGTCGATAGATTTAGTCACCTACTGAAACTGAAATCAATAATTGCATTTCGACTCTCAAGCACAATAGCATTGTTGGTTCAGATGTTCTGGTGAAGGTAGTTTTCTCAGGTGAGGAGGCGTTAACAGTGTTGTGTCCACAAAAAAAGACGCCTGACCTGTGAGCTTGTTTGTTGCGCAAACTCCCGTACAGGTCATGCCAAAAATTAGACCACAAACACGTGCACCCATTTGCACGGCGGACATGCACTCGCATACATTGCGTGACAGTACGTTGTCGCTCGCCTTGGTGACAGTTATCACACAGCACGTATATACTATTCCGATAGTCCCTTCTTGTCCATCGCTTTCGGGGCTTGTCCTTTTGTTCCTGAATGTCGCCTGTGGGTGATATACTACCTGTAAGAAGTATATTACTCACAACGAAACTACCTGTTATACAACACTCCCCCTTCTGAGGTTCCTTGGTTCCTCTGCATTTGTTGACGAACCCTCTCCGATTGACGCGGTGTTTCCTCCCGGATTATTAATCTTCTGGTTCGTCGCACCGGCTTCTCGTGCCATGTTGCTAACTCACTGGCATGCACTCGTTTCTTCTCGATGTCCTTCTTGATCGTGTATACTGGACTCCGTCTGGAAATTACCAAATACGAACCTTTCCATCTAGGCAGAAGTTCTCTTGATCCTGGCCCGCTGGCACCCGTGTTCCGATGATCTCGATACTCCACCCGTTCTCCTAGGTTGAACTTTCTAGTCTTGCCAAACCGTTGCCTTGCGGATTGCTCCTTTGTGCGTGCCTGCGACGCTTTCAGATTTCGTTTGGCTCTTTCTCTTTCGGCAACTAATTCTTTAGTGGAGTCAATCCACTCTGGCTATACCCCAATGTACTGATCCACCGGAAGTCGAGGGGTTCTACCATATATCAATTGAAATGGAGATTTCTTCGTGCACGCCTGCGCAGACGCCCGTTAGGCCAATAATACTAGTGGCAACGCAGACTCCTAGTCGCCTCCTTTGTCTGATAACCATTCTTCAACCGTTCGGTTGTTACGTTCAGTTAGGCCATTCGTTTGGTGGTGATATAGCATCGTTCGGATGCGCTTAATTCCCAGTTGTTGCATGCGTTTTCGAAGCTCCTCGCTTCTGAAACATGGTCCCTGATCAAGATCGCCTTTGGTACACCGTGGTTTGCTACGATGTGCTTCATCACCATGTCTCCCACCGTAGATGCTTTCTGATCCGGAACGCCAGTCGATTCGATCCAACGGGTAAAGTGTTCTGTCATGACCAGAATGCACTGGTTACCGCGGGCGCTCAGTGGAAATGGGCCCATAAGATTCATCGACCTGCGATCAGCGATTTCGGAGACTGGTATTGGCTGTAAGGGCTGTTGGGCTCCCCGATTGTTGCCTTTCAGTAACTGACATTGTTGACATGCAAGCATATAAGCTGTCACATCCTCTTTCATCTTCGGCCAATATGCTCTTTGTTGCAGCAGATAGTACGTCCTAGTGCATCCGGTGTGTGCCATTTCATGGCAGTCTGCCACCAGTTTCTTTCTCAGTTGTCTCGGAATGACTACCATGCAATGGCCCCCAACGCCACGCTGCTATGTCAATACGCCTGCATTGCTTAAGCCAACTCTTCTCCATTGGGATGCGATTATTTTCAGCCCTTCACCATCAGTAGTTGTGGGGATTCTCACACCTCTTGCCAAAGCTTCAATTACCTTCCAGAGGACCCCGTCCTGACGTTGTAGACGCACTAGTGTATGTGGGTCCTGCTCCATTATTAAGCCGTTGACTCCAAAGGTCACTTTGGGGAGTTCATCGTTCATCTGCGGTCGAGAAAGATAATCCGTGACGCAATTGTTCGAACCAGGCACATGGTTGATCGTGAAGTCATATTCCTGTAAACGTAATGCCCATCGGGCTAATTTGCCTCTCGGGTCCCTCGCAGTCATGATCCATTCCAGGGGTTTGTGATCCGTCTCCACGTGGAACTGTTGACCCAACAGGTATGGCCTCCACTTGTC
>QNGE01004982.1:19159-51215 GCA_008508345.1 Paragonimus westermani | reverse complement strand
TGCTCGAAACGTTGTGTTATTCCCAATCTGTTTATCAAGAACCACCCCCCTTTTTTAAAGGCCTGATACCGTTCCCCTACAACGCACCCAGGTTCAGTTTTTGGCTGAATACGGCTGACCGGCTCCGGCAAACAAAAGAATATGGAAATTTACAGATGTCTATGCTAAGTGTTTACTAGGGAAATTTAACTGATCATTGAAGCCTCCTCTTTTCAGTGAGTTATTACTCTGTTACAGGAAAGCTGTTTACCGTCGTTTCACTCATTGGTTACACAGTCCTCCGTAATTTGTTTGCTTGTGTAGAGGTGAATGACAGTTTCAGCCAGAAATGTGCTCCCCGCTATCATCATTTTGTTTCATCACTTCAAGTTATTTGATTTCGACGTCTGAAAAATGTGTACACCTTTGCATACAACTATCACTGCTGGAAGTATTTTTGAGTCTCCACGGTGTTTGTCTCCATAACTTCACTTAACCAACAGATAGAGATGCACTGTCATTTCGCCGCTCACTTTAAACGTGCGTTGCTGCTTGTTATCCGGCCTCCAATCGCCTAATTCAGTAAAACAGTCCAGTAGCTGTCTCCGTAATGATTTAACGCCTTCTGTTACCGCAACACTGTCAATCCAAAATCGACCTGAGCTGTACCCGATCAACATGGATCCCGGTGTCCTTTGTATTCGTTTTACAAGTAGCCCATTATAGGAATGATCGCTTTTTCAGGCTCCGGATCTGCCCTGGACAACCCCNGTGAAACGCTCACGTTTCGATCACTTTACGGTTAACGTAAGGAGGACATCCGAAATGTTCTTGCAATCACGAGGGGTCTCTATTCAGGTGAAGGTTGGTAAGGCTGACATTAGAATTACTTAACCCACGTTCTTTAACGAGATAACACAAAAGTCGACATACTTGTCAGCATCAAAAATACAATATGACGCAGAGTATTTTCACATTGCAGCTTATTTGTGAGTAATTTAACATGGTTTATGATAAAACATTATCTGCACATCTTTAAAGAGAATGTTTTACGGAAGCATTTCAAAAGTGTAACATGAAAAATGAATAGAAAAAAATCCAGTAGTTCGGAATGCGCCGGATTTGTTTAGTAAACTGTTGGTCTTTGAAGACAGCAGCGTTCAGACGGTCAACTAATAACCATGTGGTGGACGATTCAATCCAATCCTTTAACGTTTATTCTGCATGAGTCGAAATATGCTAACAAGCAAGATCTGTCCGTATAACCGATGGTGCTCCCAAACCGGAAATTACAAAGCGCCCACCTATATCTCCACGACTAAAGGTATAAATGTACCTCTACTACTCATCAGTACTCCAAATACCGCTCAACAGGTTAACGATTTCTGTGACGTTATCTTGGATTGAAATACTGGTCATGTCGTCATCGATTGGGGGTATCAAGATAGTTACTGTGCCTCCTCCCGAAGCGACCCAAAATTCTGAGCACTGACCACAGGTGGATGTGACTGACCGTTCACATATTACTCAGGCGTGCCTAATGTGAGGTCATTGGTGCAGAGGTCAACATGGTTGCCTCATGAAAGCATGGCCGGCGTTATATATAGTATTCTATGTAGTATTGTTCTAGCCTTGTTTAACTAGAGCGAAGCTTCAGTATATCATCCGCCTTCGAGAAGGGCCGATTGGAAATTATGGGAACGCGACAGCTGCGACAACTCATAGGTTGCACTCACTTTGCATAAACCCATAATCCCCTACTGCTTGTCAGTACTTTTAGTTAGACCAAGGTTTCATTTAATGTACCGTTATTCACTGACGGGAAATTGATCAGCATTGAGAAGAAATTTCTCCAAAAGCTTTAAATGATACCTGAAAGCTCTCACTTATTACGGTTGCAGCCTCCCATCTTTTAAACAGCAAATATGGCAGTAAATTGTTTCGTTAAATTCCCACTCGACTTGACATGTGCCAGCAGTCTTGTCCGGAAACAATTACCTATTCAGCATGCCGTATCTATGGCTGCATGTGAGAGATTGGGATATCGGGTGGTCTCATATGACGAACCACTCAATCGTATCACGACAAATACAACCGTTTGGGTGATGACCGGAAGAAACGACATTAAAATTGGCGGGCTACTGGTGTTGCAGCAAAGATAACAATGCATTCAGACGTCCGTTATGATTAATAATCGTACGTTAATACATACGTGTGGAAAATGTCGCACAAACCAAACTGACGATCACAGTCTGACCGCAAATGACTTAGCATGGTTGCCATAGCAACACTGTTAGTGTATTCTATCAAAGGCGTGTTTGGTAACAAATGCGTGTTGCTGATAGGAGAAGTAAATACAGAAGGAACAACACCATACATGGCGCCAACAAAGTTTGTGACTAAGAAGGAACTTTGACCGCTTCAGATTAAAGTCTTCAACTAGCCTTCAATAAATTCAGAGTTAACTGGAAGGTTTTGTAACTCAACTATCATGACGTCCACAAAGTGATTTCTTTTTAATGCACAGAATGTCCGATGGTAGACTGAATAATTAAACAGAGCTTTCAAAGGACGGATATCTGAAACCAAAACAAGAATGGACCAATTTGAAAGGGAAATCAAACGCGATGGAACGATTGGTTGTGCAACAAGTTCTGTTAATAGCCAAACGTCGGAAGACAGGGGACAGGCGTCTGAACAACCGGCTTTGAGACTGTGTTGCGGACGCATTCTCACTGTTGCAGATGATTCATATACTTTTATCTTATCGCCGTTGACGGTCTGATTAAATTGGATCAATAGATTTCTGCTTTCTGTTCGGTTGTTTGTCAGGCTGGTCATATTTATGGTTAACGACATTTGTTTTTGTCACCCACTAGGTGGCAGAAATCCCATGTGCGTTCTCAAGACTCGTGTTTGGATTCCGATCTGCGGGTAACGTTATAATATGTTCAGAGCGGTCAGTTGAATGTGACTGATAATGTGGAACAAACTAGACCGGGTGGTTGGGGTAAAATTTATATGCATGAACGTTTTATCTAAAGGGAGCACAGCCACTTTCAAATCCGGCTTATTTGACTCAGGTTTATAATACCTATTGTCATTGATGAGTCAAAGTGATTGTCATTCCGGCGTTGATTGTGTTTCATAACACGATAGCGAGTGATTAGAACCTCTATTATTTTTAACGGACAGTAATTGGTCACGATAGCAATAAATACTAAAACCAGGTTTGTGGAGGAACGTCGAATACAGATGACAGCCTACTGATTTGCAGTGATATGGTTTGAGCTAGACTACTTGTCACTTCGGAAACATACCACAACCTCGAACATAACAACTGAATACGACTGTCACATCAGCTCACTTTACTTAGGTTTTCAAAAGATTTTCGGATCTGCAAAATTTTTGCTTCAATTTTAACTCCCCTTGACAAAAATGATACCTTTGTACTAGGCGATTCAATCTGGCGTTTTCCATTTACTAAACGTTTTCTTGTAACATTTGGGCCACGAGTTAGTGGAAGGTGGAAGCATAATTGTTAAAAACTCATCGGGTCGGTCATTAGCGGTGATAATTACACAGTGTACAGCTGTGAAACCATATATATATATATACATATATATATGGGATTCCTAACAGCGACATAATGAAAGCCTCGAAAGTAGAATACTGTTGGCACATAAACTGGAGCTATCCACAAACTGTGCACATCGTACAAAAAAACCGCAAGAAATGTCCGAGAAGTTGTGTTTGACCGTTTACTTTGACAGAACTGAGGAATAAACAAATGATCGATTCTGTACGTTTGATTGCTGACTTGTTACAATTTGAAAACCTTTGAATGAGAGACAGTCTGTCCCGTGTGAAACTCAGAAAATTTTGATAACCGACTAAATCAGTGTGCCGCAGACACCCACGAAATCCTCTAAGCAAGGTTCCTCACTCAGAGACCTCATCTTTTCGGTCGTTTAAAAGTGAACTGAAGAGTCTGTTCACAAGGCGGTGCAAAATCATGAGATGCTGAGTACATTAAACTCCCCTAAGGGTATGACTTGCCCATAATTGTGCGTCATATGCAGTTGATCCGTCAGATGGACCAAAGTAAAGACCTAATGTTGAATCGCGATGCGCGTATTACTGAAAATCTGGTTACAGCCAACTACCTTGTATAACATTTTGCTGAGTCAGAACGAGACCTGATCAGTTCTGAGCACAGTCAGAAAATATTTAGGTAAACGGTATAGGCTTTCTTGAAACAACCACAAATAACATATTGATCTCGCATGCAGCAAAATTCATGACACAAACGAGCAAGGTCTACCAAAAGCCAGTGCCTTCAGTTTCAAATCTTTGTAGTGGTTAGACAAGCAAACCCAAGTACAAAGTCAATAGGACAGTTTTGTGATAAAACACAACCATATGGAAAAAATCTCTTCTACAGATTTTTCCCCTTCATTTAAATAGCACTGCGGTTGAGTTTAGCACGAACTCAAGATTGTCCAGTGCTGTCTCTTCCACTTCATTAATCATGCGCTTAAAAAGTTTAAGTGGTTTCACCAAGACGGAAAATTTTGAGTTAGTAAACGGCCGTGATAGGAAAAAACTGCCAATTTATAAACGCCTCTCTGATGTGTAGTGATGATTTTAAATGGATTGCCATAAGAAGGAATTACGAAAAGAATATTTTAACTGCAAGCAGTGAAACAGATTATCAGGTCATGACAATGCCGAACTTGGACCAATATGGAGCATCTGAAACAAAAGCAACTTCACGAAAAACGAAAGAATACGCTGATTTCATCTAGCGATTAACGGACTTACGAGTTACCTTGTTGTGTGATACACTCTGACAAATAATTTTTCATTATGTGTGAACCTCTTCAAATATGACTCACAGATAATTATTTTCTTTCTTCTAACATGACGGGTGACAGCATCAAAAAGTGGTCATTCGTCAAATTCTACCAGCTTTTCAGAATCAAAATAAGAGTTGCTTTTTAAACGGTTCAACTGTTGGGATCATCTACGTAAAAGCTGTCATGTGGCTTAACTGGATACACTTCAACCGGCAAGGCTAGGTACAGGTCCAGGTTTCTCCAGTTTCTCCAGTTCCATAGTTATAAGCGCTAATATCTCACAGGATGAAAAGCGGACAATCAATGCGTGCGAATCTGATTCTGCAAAGCTAAATCCGTACAGCAAAGGACCCGGAGGAATGTATTGTCTTGCCATAACTAATACTTCCGTTATCGTGGACTCATTCGTAGTCCTTGCTTTTCAAAGCAACCACGTGAGAACTCTTGATGAATTCAATTGAAAAAAATTGAAACAATTTGGGCAATACCTGCTAAGTGGTAAGTAGTATTTTGAAGACAAATATCTATCAGTGATCTTTTCACTCATAGTTATTTTCCACTCAACTCTCTTCTAACAGTAGATACTGAACTCGAAGTTTGCATCTGTTCGAACTCAATAACAATACCACTTCGTTCTAACGTCAAAATTTGAAATTAAACACTTCCAAGCTATGATCAGTGACACAATGCCCACTTGTCACACTTGTCACAACAGTGCGGCTCCAATCCGAATTCTGGTGCAGAAAAGAACGTGTACTAACGAGCCTTAACAACCAGGAGCTCGAATATGGTATGTAGTGGGCGGATGAAAAGTTAATTCGAATGTGAAACTTGCGGCCAATTTTTACTGACTACCAATGCGTGTCACATAAACCTCATTGATTTCGGTGACAAAAGCAATACTTATCTCTTTCAGTAAAATTTGTCTAATCGACAGCACGCGAACTCCTAATCGTGACATCATTCAATGTACTAAGTGGATCAATTACGGCGTCCCTCCTAAAGTGATCGGAAAATCCAAACCCTACTTATAAAGAAGTGTGGTTTGGCTTCTAGATTGTTGAGGTACAAGGTGAGATCGTTGGCGTAATCATGAGAACTTGCGCCTTAATTCAGACCCCATTTTCGAAAAGAAGGTATTCTAATTATTCCACAATTACAGTCCAGTGCTTTTCTCTCTGATTGGATGGTTAAAAATTCTAGCTAGTGCGCAATCTAAAATATTGAGTTGTGTTCAACTTTTGTGAGTCGATCAGCTAAATCAAAGAAATTCGTTTTATGATAGAGTTTACATGAAATGCAAATCGGACGTCACGGAAAACTGATCGTAGCTGTCGCATTCCCATGCACTTTCTAGCTGGACTCCTTTAAAAAGAAACTATAGAGTGGAGTTTCGCCGTCGTTAGAACTAATCAGTGATGCACATCCTCGCCATGGCCAGGACTAGAACATAGAAGATTTGTTAGTGAGTTTGCAATAAACTCGTTTGCTCTTTCACATATATAGTGCATCGTATAAGGTTTTCGAAATATCGAATTCGTCTTTCTGAAAGATAACAAGGAATGATAGGAAGCTTTTTTAAAATGTCCATTTTATGGATGAATCTCACCAATGCACTAAAATCTGAGGGTGTACTTCTCGCATCTCATTGTCAACAGTTAAGTTTCAAAAGAACAGTAACACTATTAAAGAATAAAATATTCCGCCTCTCAGTATAAAATTCTTCGCTACAATTAAAGGCATCCAAAATTATATCAAAAACAGTACACAACTATGTATCGTGAGTAGTTTTTGTAGGGAGCACAGCCATACTTCAACCGTTTTAGTAGTAATGAACGTGACAGGTTTCATATCGTATAAATAAGTTTGTAGGAATGTATGTATTATGATAACGGACTAATAAACGTTCAGTGTTGTGACCTTCGATTATCCCAGGACTCGCATCTTGCTTTGACAGATCGTACGATCTGCTTTCATCAATCGCACATTAAATTTTCAGAGTTAACTCGAGTAAAATGGCAAAATAAGCTACGTAAGGATTGAATACGTGTCAAATTAGTTTCATCATTACATGACAGTGATCTATCATATACCAGGAGAATCGAAAATCCCATTGGCAGACAAAGCTTTCTGAGTGTATCTATTTTACTTGTATGTACATGTAAACAATGAGACTTTAAATTTGACATTATTCACAGTAAGCTGCATTTATTTACTCGGACTTTTCAGTAAACCTCTCAGAACTTGAGAGCCGTAATCCATTTACATATGGTACAACATCCGTCAATATTTCATCGGGCGAGCGAACGAGGATTTGAAAATGGAAATTGGACCAGTGCTCACGATGTGATGATGGCCTCATCACTGTCCAACTTACCTGATTAATTTGTAAACAAAAGGCTACTTGAAAAAACTCCGAGAACTAATGGAAAATCAGTTAATTTTGATTGGGTGGTGTGTATGCCTACGCAACATTCCATTTCCAGCGCACACAAAACTTGCCAGTGATGTGGTGCGCCCTGCCTGTCTTTCTTCACGTCTCGGCTGCTGGTCACGATTTGTACGAAGTAAATAAACTTGGAAACTCTGCTAGCTGAAACGTGGATTACTTCATCAAAAATGCTGTTACTGATGCGGAGACTAATTAACATAATTGATTGACTGATTACTGTACAATAATTTTCCAATTTACATTAACTGAAAGGTCGTGTTGCAGTTTTCAGTAAAAGCAATCAGAAATCTGAACAATACGAATGAAATGCAGCTAAACGCGTTCAATTTCGTTGTTTGTTCACATACGATTTCATCATATACACAATACATTAGTCTGCCTGTCTCTTCGTGAACTAGAGTTGTAAGCAGAATTTCTGATAGTATTCTGCTAATAGGCGGTTACCTCATTTAGTGCATGAATCTAACTGGTGGAACAATCATATTAAAAGTAGTTTGATCGGCTCAACCACTGTTACTAAAACATATAACAAAAAGTAGCTTGAACGGCACTGATGTTTTCGGACTGTATCATCAGTACTCAACGGTCAGTATATCAGGGATAGTTTGAAGTCATTCACATTAACATTAGTAATCGCAAAAGACATACGGATGTGAATGCTGTTCAGAAACAAGCGGATTGTAGTTGTACCGGTTACCTCACTTGAACTGAGTTTTGAACAGAATACAGGCTCAATTCAACAGGTTTAATGGCTTCAACATGTCTCAGGGTAGGAGATTTGTAAAGCAGTAGTACGGTTTTAAAATTTGAGTTCACATCCAAGTAATAGGAATACTGTTGTTTGTATGATTAATTTGGAGAAAGGGTTCAAGGAAACATGTAAATTTAATTGAATAACGAAATCTCTCTTGCTAGATCCGTCCTGCTTAACGTCAAAAGACCTACAATTAGGGATTGTGGTACGTAAAACTTTGTGTAGGTCAAAAGTAATTTTATGTTCCTAGATTACCATAGTTTAGTTTGAGATAACCAGCTTTTTCGGATGACAGTTCAATCTGTTCTTCTTGATCCTCGCAGAAACCGATATGTAGACGCTTTCAGAAAGTATCAAGCGGTTTCAGGTACG
The DNA here is from genome assembly GCA_008508345.1 of Paragonimus westermani. Classification (NCBI taxonomy): domain Eukaryota; kingdom Metazoa; phylum Platyhelminthes; class Trematoda; order Plagiorchiida; family Troglotrematidae; genus Paragonimus; species Paragonimus westermani. The sequence goes on along the minus strand of QNGE01004982.1, from coordinate 42,799 downwards.
CACGAAGACATTTGAAGAGGACCGGTGCGATTGTATACTTTAGAAAAACCACAGATGGCGATGTCCAATAAATCATTTTAAAAAGTGATTTGTTACCGGTATCCTGTTGCATTGTCTGCGAGTCTAAACCATACGTATTATCTAGAAACACCAAATACTTTGTGTTTCTAAATTTAATCCGTTTTTGTTAAACTAATTATTGTAAGCATGACAAACTGCACCAATCCTGTGGACTGCACTCATTCTTGTGTAACGGGCGGTTGTTTTAAGTATGTTTGATTAAAAGTCACGGCCATCTAGGCAATTTAAGCTGACTTTTTTAATCTAACATTAACACTAATCAGTCCAGATGCAGTGTATACCCTCACATACGTAATTAAGTTCTAATGATTTTCATCTTTTAATCACTGGTTTCCTTTACTGTCGAATGAGGATTAATATAAAACGTCTACTGTGTTGTCAAACGTTTGTCACTTCTGCTTAACACCGCAAGTTTGATCAGGGACCGTTAACGTAAGTTTACGGTAAGCACCAGTCGGAGTTTATTCCGTAGACAGCTTATCATTCCTGGTGGTGTCACATTTCAGTTCAGTTTGTCGTCGTATAAAACATGGCGCATAAGCAATTCTCATCGAAGTCATTGTGCACACGTCTACATACTACACAAAATTCTCGGTAACAAAACTCATACCTTCTGCACAGTTTTTCCATGATTCTTTGGTTTTTGGTAGGGATGAGACGTGCTGAGTACATGTATTAGCTTGATCCTGTTGGCTCACTATACATGTCATGTTTCATTGACTTACTAGTCAGTCATGTGATAAATATTTTGTGAATAGAAGGGTTTTTCATCAATCTCCAGCCTGCGTTTTACCATACGACTAGGATGAACGGTATGAAGATGTCGAACAAGGTGCTCCCTAATCTGTGGACTTTCGAGTAAGAATAATCTCACCCATTCCATGACGTCTATGATGAACGATACTTCAATGAACTAATGAAGGTGAGAGCTAAAGCCGTAATACCAAGAAATGACTACTGTATGTATCAACGTTAGTTATTAAACTTGAAGGCGTACAGTGAACGCAAGATTGTGAAGCAACCAATCGCCATTGAAGAGGTAGAGCCATGAACAACATTGAGTAAATATACGTAGGCTACTGTTTCCTACGCCAGTGCATTGGCAACCAGAGAAAGAAAACAACGTGCCCAAACGACTAAACTTTCCAACAATTTTCGGCAAAACAGTGGGCTCGTTTCGCAAAGTTTTTGATGTTACGAACGACAACATTTTGAGTTTGCCTTAACAGTTGACCCAACAGTTAATTATTTTTAATTGAACTGAATACTGTTGGAACTTTCGGCACTAAACTTAATTCAACTCAAAGAACTTACTCTTCAGTAAAATACCGTTGCACATCTCTTTAATGGACATTTTTTGAGACACGGAAGCAATATACTAAGTGGCTCTGCACCAAGTTATTTTCATTTCTAAGCTCTAGTGTGATCACTTCATTAGCAAAATTTTAAAACTTACTTCCACAGTCCATGTGTGCACACTTGTAAACCTAGCTTCAACATTCAGCTTGTCAAAAACATAGGTTATGAGAAAGGTATTGTTTCTAAACGTTTTACTAATATGCCTGCACAACAGAGGAGAAGAGTATTGGAACATTATCACAAGGTGACGTGAAACAGCCAGCAAACAATGCTTTGGAAACGATTTGATAACCAGTATAACACACCTAGACCAATGGATACCCAGCCTACGCAAGCCAGGTATAGCATTAAAACAGCTCCAAAAAAAGTTTATGAGAAACACATGCTTCAAGGCTTTTACTACCCGATAAACCAGGAAGCCAGAAATTCCAACAAAGCCCAACGCTGTTCAAAACAATCTTTATTCAAAGGAACAAAGTACTAGAAATACGGGAGTGACACTTGAGAAGCAGCAACGGAACACTCAACTTACGTATCGCATACGCCTCGAAATACATCTCGTCAGAGACAGATTGTTCGATCCTTTTGACCAATTCGAACTTCATTGATTCCCCGTAACAACAGAGCATTCGGTTTCGAACATCCTTTGGAAGGTAATGCAGTTAAGGAAATGTCTTCAAAACGTGTAGTTTGACAAGCGCGAAAAATTCAGGAACTGTCTGTTGAAAAATGGCGTCAGGAGCAAATGCTAGACTCCGCATAGTTGGTTGGACGTGGACCAGGCGTTTACATGATGCTACATCACAGTTTCAGGGGCTCATATGTGCGTGTATTTCGAGTGGTTGACTTGTGATCATGGAATTTGGAAGGATTGTATAATCTGACTGCAATCAATGTGGTGGCTGCCAAATTGCACCGACGGACTGTTTTAAGCCCTAACAAAAACTCTGCCAACAACCTGAAGTGCCTTGGTGATGTCTACGAAGGCTAATGTCAACGAGATTTAAGACGATAACACTAGTGATTGAAGTACAACAGGCAGTTTCAGTCCGTACTCTAGGGTATTCTGTTATCCCTTTAGGAAAGCACCTCATCCTAAGATAGACATATTCTACAACACAACAGCATCATGTAAACCGATACACGAAAATGGATTGTGAGCTGGTAGCCTGTTTTCCAGGCTCACTCTTAGGGTTGGCATTGCGGTGAAACAGTTTTTAAGGCTGTCTTCGGAAACGTAAACCTTGACTACCGGTAGCTGCAGCGGTTAAATTAATATTCTACGGTATCACCTTCAAACGGGCGTTTTTATAAACATCGCTTTTTCCAATTGTGAGCATTCTATCGTGCGCAATTTTGACCTTAACATTCGGAAGTATGAACCGATCCAAATAACCATTTTCCAACAAGCGGGTTTTGTGTTATTTTTAATCACCACTGCAGTGTCTTTCGAACAAACTTTTCTTACTCTAGCTGCCAGACACTGAACCAAAAGTCCTTTTTGTTCACAGTCAGCATGTCTAATCAATGTGGCATTGCTTGTGGCACTGTGTGATTGCTCTGCCGTGCTGGAGCGCAATGAATCATAGGCTGATTGGAACGCTGAATGGTAGTTGTTAGCCCATCATTTGTTGCTAAATATGTCGTCAGCACATAATTGGTACATGAGAAAACTCTTGATGGCAGACCGAAGACAGTATTCTGGTTTGCCCATGAATACTTCTATCAGCAGCGGACCCAAATCAGATCTCACTGTTGTTGCATCCGATTGTTAGCATTGGATACAAACTCAGTAGCGGTAGTACACCGTAATGAAAAATTTCGCCAGCAAAAACTTAGTTTATCGTGTGCTTATAACTGTGCTTCTAGCCACATCTGTTTTGATTTAGCGTTACCATTCATTTCAACTGTTGTAACGAATTTTTAAAAAATGCCACGAGATTCAAATCAATCAGACTGACCGCAAAGTTAACCGGAATCAAATCCCACAGGTCACATACTACTGACCATGGTAGAATGAGTGATTCTTAGGTATTTCATACACAACTGATTTGCGGGTTATAATCAGTAACAGCCGCTTTGACAAACACCATTTATGCTCGAACTTCAACCAGCTATGAATAACATGAAAGAGACTGTAAGCCCAACATGCATTCCGGTCATTGAAATTTCCCAGTCAATCAAGCCCATGCTTAATTTTGCGCAGGGCAGTTTGCAGTTACCAATTCTACTCCAGTCACTTTATCATACATTTACTAATAATTCAGTCAACACTCTTCTTATTGAGCCCACGACATGCGTCTTCTCATGCATGAGTTCAATTTGAGAAGTTGAAGCTTGCGTGTTTCTACTTCCTTATGCATAACAGATTCAGACGAAACAATAACGCGTACGAACTGTATCCACTCTGTGTCTTAGGTGAAATAGTTAAAACATACACACCACGTACACTTCCGCAATACTTTGGTGGAGAACGTGGACACGCACGGCACTACTGTGATCTTACACTTAACTAGCCTTTCGGAACCTGTATAGTGATGAATTCAGTCTATTGAACGCCGGTCATAAGTTTCAGGCTGAACTCGAAATTAGTTTTCGGTGACGCAAACTTCTCCTAGTGAAGGTCTGTTAAAAGAAAACCAATGACAAATATAGCAAAACAGATATATCTAGAAAACAGTAGGAATTGACTCAACGCGACGACCGATGAATTAGTCTCATGTCCATTATTCCGGTCGTCCACGTCCCATATCACTGCTGGTTTATTACCAGTTACCATTAAAGAATCCACAAATCGAACTATTTGGCCATCGATTTGAACATTACGTTCGTTCAAGTTCGACAGAGTTTTCATAAGATACACTTTCCGGCCCACAGGCAGCAGTCGTTCCATCTTTTGCGCAGAGGCAAAGACAAACAAATGCATCAGGTTTGCAATAGGATGGAGCTGACTTGTTTGACTTACGCGCAAACTCCGTTATGGATTCTCTTAATTCCTGAGTCGTAACACGCTTTCAAACCTGAAATTCACACCCACGCACAAATAACTATGGACATACGGAACACTCTTCTTACAAGGCCAACTTCATTGGTCAACCGCATTACCTACTGCCTCCCACCGGAATGAGATGGTCTTCATAGTCCCAGTTTAACCAAGATAAACTGCGTTATCCAAATGGTTGCTTCTACAACCAAAGTGGGCACCGATGGACACGCCAGAAGGTCATTTGTTAGAACTTTCATTTGCGCACTATAATTTCTTTAGTTTGCACGAGAAGGAGATTAATCATTCTGACTAACGGCGCGACTGCATAAATCGGTCAAACAATATTGTCCAATGAATATTTTTAACAAAAATGGTCAGAAACCTGCGTGATCAAGAAAGCGAAACACAGAGGTTGTGGAAAAAACGTACGAGCAATTAGCAAAGTAATTAATTAGGTCACGCCTGAATTAGACCTTTGAGCTCTATCGTGTTTCAATTAGTAACCTTGTTTTCAAAGTCCCGATCAACAATTGCACATTAAACACACACCATCACCGTTTCAGTCTCCTAAGTTATTACGGAATATATCATAATTCGTTCACTGGGATTCACCTGGTGTGCCACAATACACAAACTAGTTTGTAAAAGATGACATGGCTAAACTTATCCATTCAATGAACTTGTGCCTGTGAGTCGTGAATCTGAAATGGATACAACATCAGTGTGAACAGCAACACAGTAGTGGTTTTGATCACACACCAAGAAAGGGTGAGAAGTGAATGACATTTTTTCGAAATAACTTTTTAATATAATTGGGCCAGCCTCGGATTAGTGATTTTAAGCATAACAAACTCACTCCGTATAGAAATGTATACCAAGTAATGACCGTAAGTTCACACAGGTTAAGATTTATCGAAACGTTGACTGGATCGAAAGCAGCTTCTCGAATTGCTGTACTCCGGAATCATCACTGGAAGATACGCAAGTGTGCCCGGCTTGACGGTCAGCTTAACAAAAGACATCCGACGGGAAAGTAGGGGGAAAACTGAAAATGAACTCAGAGGGATTGTAATAGATGTTTAAAAGACCTCGGAATAAGATAAAGATGGCAGAAGGCTGTGGAACTCAAGTATATTGCATTAGGAGAAGATTTACTTTTGACTATGGTTCTGCAGACAATGATGACCGACCTTATAAAGGAACAAATTGGCTTGCGACACACGAATCGCGGAATTATGAGCTGCGTTGTGAAAAAAGAGTAGCACTTTATCTAAAGAATTTATATTGTACGTATTCGACTAGTATAAACGTACGAGAAACCACAACCGGGTGCCTGTGCGCACGTGGTGCGTTGAAAAAAGATGGTGGTAGCTTTGGCAACGATCGTTAGAAAACAAGCTTGCTGATGCTTGCTGTGTTTTTATAGTTCCAGTTTAATGAAGCAAACGTAACAAGCTCAAATAGAGTACTTGAAATGACACAGAAATAAGAGAACAGTAATACAAGGTTACAGTTCCCTTTGATACGGGTTATCAGTTGTTGTATATGGTGGATCATACAGACTTGGACACAGGCAAGTGTCTTTTCCGCTCCTCTGTTCGATTTTGCAGCAGAACGTTAGCTTTGATGTTCCGTTGCATCAGTGCCTATACAACTGAAGCTTACTCTTCTGCTCTCTGTGTAATGGACTTGTCAGCTGCGATTTTTTCTATGTGACTCTTTAAATCAGCAGCCCTTCTTTCCCAGTGATTCAGTTATATGTGGCAATATACTGTTTTTCATGTTAGTGTTGGGTAATATGGACCACCAGGGTGGTTCATCTATTAACCATTGTTTCCCATTTAATATTTAGCGTTAAATTATAAAATAATGCATTAAGTCCGACTAAATTAGGATCTATTTATCTAGACCATTCATTGAAGTGGTATGCATACACACGTAACTCAAAGTGTTGTTTACCATTTATGTTTGAGTGAGATGAACCACTGCACCTTTAAAATAATCCGAGGAAAGGTTTTTGAGTCTCTAAGCTGCCGCAGCTTCCCCATTCCCTATCATACTCTGTCACCCAAAGATGAACACCTCTCAAGTGGGTAAAATTCATTGCTGAACCATGTATAATGATGTTCTGGATACGTTTTTTGGTCGTCGTTATCAACTTATTCAGCGGTGACGGTGTTTTCCAGAAATTGGACGGCTTTTGAAGTTGGGGTCCGGTTAATGCACAGTTCCTCCAGCTAATGCATGTCAAGGTTTGTAAGTTGGGTTTCGTCTGCAAGGTTGATTGTCGACGAAATTTAGCTAGACCAATCTGGCAGTCACTTGCGCGGTTGCATTTTCAATAGCACGAGGATTACTATTGATAAATCTGGAGACGCGATGCGACTGTGGTGCTATGCAGACGTAGAGATGTACTAGAGGAAGCGCACTGACGATTTTCCATCTGGACAGCCTCAACAGAGCCATCAGCACCCACCACACGCCTGACAACGAGACCGTGAAATCACGTCATATTCAACTTCAGTGTGGATGGGATAGGCAACGCATAATTCATCTGTTTTCTATACACAGCAGGTGACGTGCATATCTTGTGTGACTTGTCGAACTTACCAAAGCTAAATGAGCTCAGTCAGTGTGCCATTAAAAAACTGCTTGCCGTACACTTCATGTGGTTCGGACTTTACACCTTGTACATCAGTTTATCTCAAAAAACTACACCTGTGAGTTTTTGTGGTAAAACCACCCAGGAATGGTGAGTAAACCGTAGGTCAAGGTTAAATCCCTTCCAATGAAGTAACTGATAGTAAGTAGTAAACCCCGATCACGTGAAAATTTTATGGCAGTAGTGTAGATGAAATAGGAACAGAGGGTAGTAGCCGGTAGAGAAAGAGATGGCAGTGTATTGTAGTTAGACAACTTTAAACGAGTATACTGAATTTTTGAGTGAGCAAATAAACAAAAGCCTTATGTCAACTTTTAGTAGAAAGGATAAACAACAGTGTAGAGGACAATATATTCTAAATCAAGCAAATCATTCACCACTCGCTCATTACCGATTTATCGTAGAAGTGTCGTCAACCAACTAGCAAATAACCACATGTGCTCTCTTCTCGCAAATGGATATCGCCAGGTTAACGTAAATTATGCTTACCCAAGTCTCTTTGTGTAAACCGCACCTGACTGTACGGCCGTAAAATTGTCGTATTTGGAACTTTCGGATATTGTGTTACTTTGTATTCTTCCAAGAAACCTGGTTGGAAGCTGTGTGCACGCTAACCACACCTTAAGCACGTAATGTTGAAGCAAATAATTTCAATATCACACAGAATTGGCCGAATTCAGTAGACGTCACGTCGTCCACCATAACTTTGTATCCTTTTATTATAGGTGAAACACGACCGAACCAGAATTCCCGAAAGATTCAAATGTGCACCGTAAGCTTAAGAAAACTAAATTGTGACTTGCAACTTAAAATTTGTAAATTTTCACTCTGGTGTTGGGTTTGGTAGAAAACTGATAACCTAAAAACTCAGCTGTACTGAACAGGTTTGATTGGCAAGGTAACGGCCACGTTTGGATAATTTCTCCGACAGAACTTCGTGAGTATATAGTATGGGCGAACGGAGCTAGATTCTGCTACACTTAGCAAACGCCTTTTGTATGTTTTCACTGCGCTCCGTGGACTATATGAATTCCACAGAATGTCTGTAAGACTGGTTGTGTGATTTTATTTTATTAAATGCTCAACGAGCAAATGTCAGCAAACGCTTCCCACGCCTCGAGTTAGCTGTAACATATAATGCTCGAAATACGCCCAGACAGCTGATGTCACGCGACATGCACCCATCGTTCCACAAAAGCATGAGATAGTACACAGGCTTAACGTAAGTAAACAATGCATTGTTTAACTGGAGACAGAACTGTATATGACTTTCAATCAGACAATCGAATAAATTTCAAGCGGGTCCCGCCAGTTGTGCATTGATTATTTTGTTCAAACCTTCACCACAACCGCGGCTTTTAACCTACAGATTAACAAAACTGGATCTCATGAGTTATAGCGAGCGATCCTCATGTTTCTGGAAGGAACTGCTGGTAACTAACCTGGTAGTGATCTGTACTCACTGCTTTACAAATGAAATCGGGTTGAGCCTAAAGCCCAGTGGAGTCCACTGTGTATAGTTGGATGATGACGAAGGTTTCACCAATAAAAATCGTGCAAAAAGACGTTAGTTCAAATAAGATAAATACGAAAGTATGCACTGTTGTAAAATAAACCTGAAAATATTCGGCAAGCTGTTCTCACCTGCTTTGAAAAATGGAAAAAATAAGTATGTCTACGATGTCACATGAGGTATTCAATACTACCTCACGGTATCCAAGTTTGACTAACAGTGGAGTGAAATTGATCATTTTTGAGGGTTAGCTGTCAAAGTTACACAACACAGTAGTTTGTCACCTAGAACATTCAACCCACCGAAAGCGTACTGTAATGAACAGAAAATTTTATACAATTTTATACACAGGGACAAAGACTAACCAACTGAAGCCACCCGATTGTTGCGCCTAAATTTACCAGAGAGTACGTTGAAAAAGTAGTGCCACGACTGTCTCCTATTTGTCAAGTATCTGAACAATATGCTCCTGTTGCTGTCGCCTTCTGCGCAGTCTTTAGAGCAACATACTTTTGATGACTGAAAACTGTCTAACGTGACGGTGTGGTAACGTTCAATACCAAGTTGGAGGAAACAAGCGAACTAATCACGAATATTTCAAGTTGATAGAAGAGTGCTAAACGCATGGTGTTTTTACCACAAAATACGGTTCATTTGAAGCTGCAACTCCTCAAACCTAACTTCTCGAAATAACGGCAACACTTATCGCCTTCTGTTAAATGCTGGTTTGAGTTTTATTCCTGGTGTTGCAACTTTACAAGGAAGTGCAGTTTGTCTAAGCTGACTTCACCTCCCCCTAAGGCAAATGCTTGCAGTTTCTCCTTTTATTCACCTCACAAAAAAGTTTAACTTAACATTAGCCTGTCCTCAGTTCCGTTCATCTTCGCTTAGTTAAATACCTCTGCGTATGGTATGATATTCAAACACCAAAAATTCCGGATGCTTCTCAGAGGCTGCAGGATAAAGAGGTTTGGTTAACACTTTTGTCGTTGACAGCAGCTGCATAGTTAGCTGATCTAAAAATGCATGGAACCTTCAGCTGTATTTTCTGCCAGCAATTTTCTGTTCATCTTCGGAGTGTGGTTCCCAATTAGTGGTGTTTGTTGCATCGATCAAAGCCTGCCAGTCAGAAGCTGGCGAGTTCGTAACAAGGCCGCAATCAGATACCTATATAATGAAATCTGCTCAATAGTTTCGCACATTTTAAAGTGGCTGATGATGATGCTCAGTTGGTTCATTGAAGACAGTAGCTTTGACCTTACTGAAAAGTCCTGATAACAAGGTTGTCAATTATGTTCAACGCAGTCGGTTTACTCCCCCTTGGGAATAATCAGACACACTGAACACTGTTCGCACAAACTTTTAATTGACGCCTGGATATGTTTATTCGGTCATGCCCGTCATGAAGTTATTGGTGTTGTAGTCAACACGCAAATCTCATAGGCACGAGAGCCGGAGTGTAAACTGTGGCCCGGACACAAGTACGCAATACTGACGCAATACTGACGACCAATAAGTGTGAAACTCGAGTCCAGTGTTCCACTTTTAAGTTGGCTATCTAACGTGCCTACCTGAATGTTGAGGCTGTGATCACGTGCGACTGGTGTTCAGTTCAAAATGATGGCATACTTGCATTCGTCTTTCGAACTTGTAAAAATTTGTTTAATATGACATGAGCATTATTGTGTACCGTCAACAGTTGTTTATTTTATGGATCCTACATATGGTGACTTCACAAATATTTAGTTTGATATGGTGGCTTTCTGCTTCTCAGTGTCAACCAAGTCCACCTGCAACAAAGATATTTTAAATTGGAACGAATGTTTAAACTACTACCAAATTCGGAACAATTTCCCATTCTCAACATTCGGTACAAATAATTTATGTAAATTAGTTTAATCATTCTATCTGCATCTAATGAAACGACACAAAGTTGCATTCAAAAACGGTACAAATTAAGTTGAAAACCCACAGTCTATAGAATGTAAAAGCTGTTACCCGCGCCAAATTAATGTAATATATTTTGTCTGAAAATAAAAGATTTCAAGCAATTCTTAATTTGTTCATTTGCTGACCGTCTGCAATTCGAAACTGTGACTGATTTTTTCTTCTGCATATATTGTTGTGTGTTTGCTAGGAAATGCTCTGTACAAAAATTGAAATCGGTCACACTAATCAGTACTGCGTTCTTCACTCCACCAACCATAGACAGTTTTAAAGTATTATTTCCAATGACTACATGCATGAGAAACGCAAGCATTCTCAGCCAACACATAAATATCCAAGTATAAGGATGTCATGCATTTCTGTGGTGAAAGCGGGCTAGATTCTTACCTTGTTCAATCCATCATGACCTGTGTGTTGGCCAGTGTAATCTATAAGCGCCGTTATCGTCACAGTGTGAACACTACTCAAATATTATCACACCTTTTGCAAAATAACGATAGATGATTAAAGGATCGGTTAACGACAGTCGGACAGACTAATGCACGTTTGTGTTGTGGGCAAGTGCAAAGCAATAACAATTGCATATTTCTATCACCAAATCCGTACAGTTAAACTACCTGTTAGTCTCAGCCACAGAATAACAGAATTGCAATAAACTTCGCAGGACAAAATTTTTAACCATTTCATTATCTAACCAAAAGAATCAACTGGGCATGCAATGAATCTGGGATACAGTCAGCATGCAAAACATGTTCCCAAGGTCATTAGTTCACTTTTTGTATAATACTTCGAGCACCGCCTAACCCAATGCATTCCTAGGCTAACTGTCACAGTTTCTGTTAATCGTAGTACTAGTTGAATAAAACAATGAGAAGACGCAATTCATGTGATGTTCTCCGGAGTAACATTTCGTACATTCTGATCACACATTGACATGTAACTAATTTTAAACTATTTGACTGACTGAGATACCTAGAAGCTGCTCCGTCCCATCATTTACAGTGACGAAACTGCGAGGCCGAAGGAAACGTTAAAGCAGGTTGAGTACATAAAGAATGTCAACATTAGCAGAATTGCCTACAAGTGATAAGATTTGGCGTGTATCGGTCCACAGAATGTTGTGTCAGTATAAACCGGATAAACAGCCGTAAACTTCAACACGGCTGATGATTTAAATGTTGATTATAAATGAGTAAACCGGGTTTGTACTCCACATTGCATCGAAATGTCTCCTAGATTTGTAACAAAAGTGTTTTTATTCTAGTTTCAAGATCTATTGGACCTACGAGCTCTTAAGAAATTGGCAGACCACTAACGCTATGTACAAAATGCTCCTTGGTCTATATTGGTCAACATATTTTTAAAAACCGGCCCGGCTCAAGAAACCGTAACGTAACCACTCCTGAGGAAGGCTACCCGAGGTAGTTGAAACGTAGAGTATTACAACTTGCTCGAAACGTTGTGTTATTCCCAATCTGTTTATCAAGAACCACCCCCCTTTTTTAAAGGCCTGATACCGTTCCCCTACAACGCACCCAGGTTCAGTTTTTGGCTGAATACGGCTGACCGGCTCCGGCAAACAAAAGAATATGGAAATTTACAGATGTCTATGCTAAGTGTTTACTAGGGAAATTTAACTGATCATTGAAGCCTCCTCTTTTCAGTGAGTTATTACTCTGTTACAGGAAAGCTGTTTACCGTCGTTTCACTCATTGGTTACACAGTCCTCCGTAATTTGTTTGCTTGTGTAGAGGTGAATGACAGTTTCAGCCAGAAATGTGCTCCCCGCTATCATCATTTTGTTTCATCACTTCAAGTTATTTGATTTCGACGTCTGAAAAATGTGTACACCTTTGCATACAACTATCACTGCTGGAAGTATATTTGAGTCTCCACGGTGTTTGTCTCCATAACTTCACTTAACCAACAGATAGAGATGCACTGTCATTTCGCCGCTCACTTTAAACGTGCGTTGCTGCTTGTTATCCGGCCTCCAATCGCCTAATTCAGTAAAACAGTCCAGTAGCTGTCTCCGTAATGATTTAACGCCTTCTGTTACCGCAACACTGTCAATCCAAAATCGACCTGAGCTGTACCCGATCAACATGGATCCCGGTGTCCTTTGTATTCGTTTTACAAGTAGCCCGTTATAGGAATGATCGCTTTTTCAGGCTCCGGATCTGCCCTGGACAACCCCTCACCCTGTCAACCTGTAAAGACCCATTGTTCAAGTGGGTACTTGATGGCAGTGTGACACTGAACTGGTTGACCTCATTAACCACACGTCCCTCGTTTACTCCCTTAAGGATTCTCCAATGAAATGTGTGATATAAATGTGATGTATTTAGCCTGATGATGAATAACTGAAAACGAGCTTGTTCGCTATACTTTTTTTCCATGTCTGATCAACCAAAACTATCATACACTAAAAAGGTGTAAACTTACTTTATATTTGTTACTCACTAACGAATAAAGTTGCGAATTTGGTCGACGGATCGATGCGATCTACCAGTCTACATATGAAACGTATATCTTCCGTTTCGCTTCTGTCGCGTTGGCATCTAAATCACAGTTGAACCAAAGTGAGCTTTCTGTACAGATCATTCTATCTGCGTTCACGCAAGGCTTAGGCAGAACCGTAGACGTCACAGTATGCCTAACCACACGTTTTTAACCACATGTGTGGCAGGACTACAGGTTAGCCACTTTAACACGTGTGTCCCACGAGAAAAGTGCCGCATTCTTGTTAATTCCTATATATGTACTGGGACGCTTTTACGATAAGACACAACCCGCAAATCATACGACGTAATAAACGGTTACACAAATTAAATCATTGTGTTCCGTGAGCACAGTCATGCTTCATAACATCAAAGATACCAAATTTGCGTAACTGAAATTTGAATTACATACTCAAAATGTTAACGGTTACTTCCTGGTAGCTGTACTATCTTGTAACCACTATTCCTCCCAGCAGTCTGTGTGGGATGCGGTGTTGTGCATCTTACGCTGAGACGTGTGCGTATTACTGATAACAGGTGTTATTTGCTTTTTCGAAAGTTTAATCAGAGACAGTAAACATGGTTTCCACATTCCAAATTAGACATCGGTTAGGTTTACAACACCAACGGTTTCTGTAGGTCTCGGTGAATAAAGTTGTAGACTGATTTCCTTTATGACTGTTTACAGTTGATGGAGAGCTGACCAAGAAATTAACAACAGCTCATCCGGATTTCTGAGTTCATTTAGCTGACTTCTTTAGGATTAGAAGCATTCGGTTAAATCGTCAAATGTGACATTTTACAAACCATGGTTCTCATGTTACTACTGCCAATTTTCCTGTTCATCCATTCCTAAACAGTTGATCCATGCAAACGGCTTTCGGATGTAAGATCATCGAAGGATATGTGCTACTACCGCCCGGTGACCCTCTCTAAGCATTGCTCATTTCACGTGTGTTCGTGTGGTAAGTAACGGAACACCCGTATGATGTCCCGCCTAGTTTAGTCACGGAAACTGCTGAAACATTCAACATCAACTCAACAAGTATCAGCGACTGTGAAATAACCTGCAACACTGTGGAAGGCAATGATCTCAGTTTAACCAAAGTAAAACTGGACACTGCGGCACAACCTGACAAAACTATTTACGGAACATGAGGTGAATTTGTGTACCGCTGTTCGTTGCATATTCTCACTAGTCCGAAAGGGTACCGTTTTTTTTACTGTTACGATAAAAGTTTTTCTGCTATTTGTAATTCTCGATTTTTTGACATACTACTTTTAATAAGTTCTATACAAGAACATCTAAAAAGTAGGACACGTTTCTTCTACTATCGTCCAAATAACTTAACAAATCGTGCACAGACAAGAAAAATCACATCTTTTGACAAAGCAGAAGTGTGGTCATTAAACCAAGCGGAAAAGTTTGCCTTTCGACCTTGTAGGTGTTTCCTTAGACAATTTTACCAATTATGTATTCGCCAGGTGTTACTCTTATTTTGGACAAGTTTGGAATCGCCTGAAGCGTTAAGCTGTTCAATCAGTAACGTCTCTTTTTTTCTAACCTCGTCAGCTTTTCCAGGAGCGTTAATTTCAGAAACAGTTTTTCTTGGTCAGCAGTTTATAGGTTTCTCAGCGTGAAAGCGTGAGGAATTATTTGCTCTATTAATAAATTAAGTTTTTCAACTAAATAGCTCCGCCCATTCGTTTTCTTCTACTGTGGGATGGAAAGCACAGTCGCTCTCGCAAAGCGAAATCAGACAAACTCAGCAGTAGTTAGGTGTTAACCAGTGCAACCCGAATTGAAAGTCAAGACAATGTGCCGATCACGTGGTTGCCCCATAAATTCATGTATCTTGTGGACCGGTCAGCATCTTTCCGGGTTTCTTTTAAAACTCTTCCTCGTTCGCAATTATAATAGACTTATTTAAAAGTTATTCTGCACACAAGTAGCAGTAAGTTTAGTAATTTGGTGATGGTCACGTCATTTGGATTGTGCTGTATCTTCATAATACAGAACGTTACACTTTAGCCTCACCCGACAGAAAAACCGTGCTACCAGTCAATGCTTTCAGAAGTGGATTGCATTTGAAGTTACATCAACTCACTCACAGTGTACGATAATAGAAGCCGTGCAAGTGACCACGAGGAATTCAAAGAACTACTTCATTGGCTGAGTTAAAAAATACGACTAGGCAAGGATGTGAACTACTGTTGAGCTCTAATAAGAGCGAAACTCGAGTCTAGTGCTTCTTCTTGAAATAGGCCAGCTTGCAAGTCTATCTGAATGCGAAAGCTGCGATCAGTTGTGAGTGATGTTCAAGTTGAATATACGACAACATTTTTTCACAGGTTAAACACTGTGCTGTTTATATTTCCTTCTACACGGCGCATGGGACAAATGATTTTGCCACAAAGAGCCATAACTTCAGCAGTTTCGTAAATCTTCGATCAGTATGATCAATGTGAGATAAAAGTGGCTCGAAAAAGCAAGTACATTACAGTTTTTTCAATACTCAGCCTGGACGACATTTATGATATTAGTAATTGAAGCAGATTTGATTATAGGAAGTGAAAACGATTTTGAAGCAACCGTCGAAAACTGAGGAAATCTCCACAGTTTTATTGTGAGCCAAATGCTCTAGAAACTGCGTATGAAAGTGGCGTTCAGCTGAGGCCACGAAAAATAAAGCTGGCGTGCCATTAGGATCTTCAAATCATCAACTTTCACTCAGAAGTAATGAGGTTTCAGATTTTTTCAAAGCTTCTTTATTGTCTTTCTGTGGACGAATATAGTATTTGTGAACGGTATTTGTAAGGATATTGTAGGCACTGAAATGAACACCTGACTGTATCTGTAAAATTCAGATTTAATTTTGGGAAATCTTACAGTTAGATCCCAACTTAACGTTAAATGTGTTCGTTCACCTGCTTCAGATTTATCAGTTTAAGCAGACATCTTGCAGAGTACGTTATTCGATCAAAATGACATATTTAAACCCGATTGTACACGTTATTTTGCCAACAACTAGTAGGAAACCAAACATTTGTGACCTATAGTGTGGTTCCAGCGGCCTCGTCCAAAATTACGGACCAGGCTTCACGCGATCGTCCTCATGACGGATCACGTGTAAATCTAATCACATCACCGTGGCCTCTAGATGAAGATGAATAAGGAAGATCAAGAGCAACTGTATATGGACCTCACCCCTTCACCAGAAATCAAAACTATAAATGAGGTTTGCGGTTAATGTACATGTCATGTGGTCCACTTAACGCGAATTCAGGTCACGTGACCCAAAAAGCGTGACCGTGCGTTTTGATGGACGAACAATGTTTTAATTACCTTTAACCAATACGAAAATGTGACGATCATTTCTGTGAATGTTATGGGTGGCATAGTTCCGGTAGAATACAATAAAATCACTCCCTATTGTATCTCCTAAAACCAAGTAAAGCATAACAAATGTTTCCTACTTTTGTTCACCTCACTACTGACGTTCATGTCGATTTCGCCCCACTCTCCGGTGTTAGACGATTTAGCTGCCTTTAGTGCATCAAATAGGGTTTCGTATTACAAGTTGCGCACTGCTAAACAGCTTTGTAGCGTGTAGTGATATTTCTTCAGAACAGAAGGTTGTCACAACTTTAAACGCATTCATATATATAGAACAATCCTGGAGTTTTCTCGCCATAGGTCGACATATCAAAGTTATATCCAAATGGCTTTCAATACAACACAAAGATTAAACGTGCAGTGGTTGTCACACCCATCCCAACTCACCCAAACATTACTGTCGAAATTCGGTTGACAAACCACACTTTGGTTAAGTACTTTTGCCTAATTTAGTTAGTATATGTTGGGAGCCTGTGAATGACGTTTAATGTGTGTTAACATCAAGCCCCACCTACTCATTTTTATCCGTGCCACTTTGGCGAGGCTCCGTGGGGTGGGGGTGAAGGGTTACACATATGACAGAACCACACTTAGATGTAGAGTACAGCCCTGCCACGATGACCTTTGGTGTGTAAACAACCGTTTCATATGCATACAGACTTCAATCTTCTTGATCTGGATAAGCATTCTCAACATAATACCGAAAAATAAGAGTTTCCTATCGTTTGACAAGAAGAAACCCCAATAAAGTTTTACTCCTATTCCAACTGATTACGTCACAGAAACTTGTAATCATTTGAGAGGAAGATACAAAGAAAAATGGAACATACTATGTTTGCGCTAGTAATCGTAGGTGACAATTTTGAAAACCGGATAACCCTTAATCGCCTACCCTATTATTGACCACTTACTAAGCGACCTGCACGTTGTCTTTCTGTACTATCTGTTGACAGAATTAGGTTGGTCGTTGTAGCTTAAATTATTGTAGACTATGTAATGATTTCACACAGTGTATTCATCTAAACATGTGATATTGATACAAATTCCTAGGCATCAAACGTAACCACGCTTGCATACATGTATCTTATTTTCCGGTCGTTTGAACTCAGCTAACACTGGTCTTCAATTAGGTCACTTGCGTCACGTGCTCGACAAATAACGCTCACCAGGTTTAACAAATCACATTTATAATTTCCTCTATAATTATCTTACACATTGGTAGTCACACTCAACTTTGTGTCGAGTTGACCAAAAAACTTTGGAGCCGTCTACATCAAAAGAAAGCATTCGGCCGTGGTCTCAACCTGTTCTGTCGGTTGACGCTTCTCAGCTTATGCGACAGAGGTAATCGCAGCTGCTTATCCCGGACAGTCACTGACTAAGTAGAGGCTTGTGAACATGGTGTGTCGTCCTCTTTTATGCGATGAGTGATAATACACGAAATAGGCGTATGACATAATACACCTAACTACCTCACTCCGACGATAAGGTTGACTGCGAGGTATGGACAACATTTTCAGCCGATCGTTTTGCATTAAATGTGACCAAAAAGAGTTCATTAGTCTTCCTTGAATCTGGTTATTCGGTTTCAATACTTAAGATGAAGTGGGGGCGATTTATCTTCTTCCAACAAATATCGTCCTTCATATTCTGGACTGTACCCAATTACTCAGAAAAAGTAATCAACTGGACCACATAAAACCTTAAATAAAATGCTTCGTTCAGTTTCATCAGCAATTGACCTCGCCTAGTTCTCATTCCTAGACGTCGCCAGTTTACATACCAGTGAAATTTTATTCAAACTTGCATATTTCGTAACACAAAACCCTGCATTCAAATTAATTTGGAATCATTTTCACGACTTAGTCGAAGCCTGAAGAACTGTATGCGCAAACTCTCTCGTTTCGTTAGCCAATTTTCCGGCCAAGTTAGACTGCTCTAATTTGGCCAGTCAGGCACAAAAACACTCACTAACGCGTGCCAAAATCGGCAGCAGAACAATGTTGAACGTATGAGACAAAGTCGTCTGATGGGTCATCAAAATGTGAAATAGCAGGTTGTTGGAATAGTGGGTTACCTCAAGGTTTGAAGAAGTGGATGGGGTGTTACAAATACTTGCTGACGGTCAGGTGGGAGTGGTTGTCCAGCACGAAAATAGTAGAACGGCAGTACTGAATTAGAATTTAAAAAAAGAAGCCGTCTAAGCTTGCCGTATCAAAAGCTGACTAACAATACTCCTGTGAACGCCGATGTAATTTATTAAATCTACAGAACGAAGACGTACAAACGACCACTAACTATAATCTCCCGGAACAAACGAATTCAACAACAGCAATTCAATCATAGTCAAACGGCTTCAACAACATGAATGGCTATAATGATCTAAGAGTCAGTCGTCATGCAAAAATTGGAAAACTCACTTCTTTCGATGCGGCTGCACTCAGTACTCGAAACTCAGAGTTATCTACTCAACAAAAACTATTAGTCAGCGACTTGCTAACACGTTCGTGTGCAGAGTCCGAGAATTCTTACTTTGCTTTTTTTATGCTGCTGCAGTGCCCTATAAAATTTATCCCCTTTACTGACCCTGAATTTTTCACAGAAGATTTGGCCTGTATGCGTCGAGATTATGCGTCTTTTTAAATTGTTCCTAACTTGTCATACGCAATCCCATTGGAACAAATACAGTTCATCTGCTCTGGAACGTACTCTATAAGCCGGTACCGTATTTCATTTTTGCAGCTAGTATGACCGAACAAACGATTCTTCAAGTTGCCATTATACAAGACATTAATGGCCCTTTACAAATCTCACGTATGTGTCCAAATCCAGTCTAACAGTTTTTCGGCAAGTCTCCTCAGGAAAACCACTGCAGCAGATATCCGCTCCTGCTTCGCCCATTGGCAGTGTAGTTTTTCTTAGGACGAGAATTCACTGTCCAATGCATGCCCAAATGAAGGAACCCTGCTGAGTGTTGCGTCACTAAGGTCAAATTGAGCACAAGCGAATTACCATGGTTACACACTTAATCACACTCGCATTCCGTCAATGTTCAAGTTGTCCGACTACCAACCGAATTCGAGCTATGTTCAGTCTGCCTCAAGCAAAACTGCGACGTTTACTCACCAATAAAAAGTCGTCCAAAACTTTCAAGGAAATCTATGGCTTCACTCTAACAGCAGCAAAGTCTTAACAACGAGCTTCCTGAGCAAAATTAACATAGTGGCCACCACGCGCGAATCACCACCCCCGCAATCATTCGGTGAAACTGCCACGCCAAGCGAGGTACTTGAAATGCAGTGTGAAGGCATATCCACTATAGAATACCCTGAGTGAATATGTTAACGGGGAACAGTAATCGAAAAACTGGTGCATGTACACGTGGCAGTAATCACTATTACAAACCAACGACTGCCTGGGCAACTGGCAACCTTCATCATACAATGCACCAGAAAAGCCCAAATCATCCGGTCCAATGTCGAGAGTAAGTTATTAATGTAAAGTTTTCGGATCATAAGAATCGATAAACTTAATCGATAAACCTAATCGATCACCTAATATTTTTGATGCAGTGGACAGGTTGAGAGGACCAGTCGCTCACTGTTCCAGTTACTGAGAAAATTTGTGGAACGCATCCTGCTTGACTGAAAACTGACAATCACGAGACGTGTACTAGCGTACCAAAGAGACGTTCCACTTTCCGTGGACTGCCTTTTCATATCTGCCTGTCATTGGTCAGTCCAAAGGAGTCTATGGTAATAGAATCTGTTTGTAAATTGGTCAACTTGCTAAGGCTGAAGCATCAGATCGCGAGAGAGCATATGCTGAGTGTACAACTGCATCAGAACTAGTATTACGACGCAAGTTGTCGGCCCTCTTGAAACCTTGGGATAAAGTTTGGTTACATAGAAAAGTGGTGCTTCCGGATGTTTCCACAAAACTGCAAAGATAACGGAAAAGGCTGTTTGTAGTTGAACGCATAATGCCTGACGTTGGCTGTCTGATGAAAAATATGGAATCCCCGGTGACTTCACTATGGTCATCCAGTATGACCTCTTGAAGTCCACAAACGAATAGACACCGACGAAGTTCTGAAGGTAGGACCAGAATTCGGAGTTTCACCGGAAGATGGCGGGGATACAATATCAAGTGAAACCGAAAGTGAGAGAAAGCTTGTCTGTCGGTGGTCAGCACAGTCTTAGAAGAGGAGACCACAAATATAGATGAACCAGTTAACTGAGCCGCCCTGTACTGCCCTTTATGGTTCATTAACTCCTCTAACCCTTCTAGTAGTGTTGCTTGTTCACGAGAAAAGCTGTTGACGATATCTCGTTCTTTCGACTGACGTGCACATTACAATATATACGTGCGTATATATGTAAATATATACATTTCGTAAGTATCACACAACGGCCCCGCTACTTAGTGAACCACCCAAAATCCTTTCCGGAGTTAGAGTGATCACCAATGTTTCTACTTCTTTTTTATCAGAGATAGGGATTCCATTTTCCTACTGGTCGGCCACGTGGCTACCCAGTGTTTGCTGGCTGAAGCACCTCACACATTTCATGCTTTTAATCATTCAGGCGATGCTTGAATGGAACCGCAATTGATAAGGAGCAAGTCACTGCTGCTGAGAGTTATAAGTAGGCTGGTCAAAAAAGGATGCCACTAACCCGATATGGAGCGTCTGTGGACAGTTCGAGACTGGGTGTGTAACAGAATATAACAAGCCTACCTTGCATGGTGACACCCAGCTAATCACACCCAGAATACTGGCTGTTCCAAACCGTTCGAAAGGTTCGTCGCTTGTGGTATTTCTGCAGTTGAGATAACTGCCGTCTGATTGCAAAACAATTTCTAGCACAGATGGAAATTCGGGGTTATCGATCGGGATGACCGATATAGCAATAGCTGAGTCAGGCCGAAAATTCCTGAGTTTTGGAACACCGCTAGTGACTTCTTACTGTGCCCCACGTACGCTTCTTTGCGTACTGCAGGTTGATGAGTACTATGCCCACTGTAGAACATTTTTCTCTTCCAAGTATGTAATGGGAACAGCTCGCTCATCTTTTCAGCCAAAACACTTACTGGGCACGGTCTTGGTGACCCTATGGTCTTCTGTGATGTTATACTGGTTAAGCATTCGCGTGGGATCTCACGAGGTGCTTTATCTCAACAGAATGTTAACAGTCCTCATCAAATTCCTAGACACATTAGCCTTGGCGCTGAATACATTTTGAGTGGGATAAAAATTGCTATACAGCGTTTTACCACAGATATGTCGTTGTTATATCGTCTCAGTAATTCTTCCCATGAACTACCTAATAAGATGGCCGTAAGGAACGGATAGGGTGCGAATGGAGTACAATAGGTCTTTTGGACTACAAAAATGACACTGACTTTAACTTGTCTGATTTAACTCGCTCAAAGAAGGCCGTCTGAGTGAACCGAAACGTCATTATATCCAAACCATTTTGGTCGTAACTCGTTGAGTGTTAGCCAACTACTTATTAAATAATGGTCGTCAGTAAAAGGCACAACATATTCCTTCACGTTAGCTCTGTTTTCGACTCGAAAGTAATACTTTTTCATCCTAATTTGAAGGATGGGCCAAACAAAAATATACCATATGGATAGCTGCCCATAATTTTACTACCCATTTAGCAAGGTCTGTCCGAAAACCGTTATCTGAGACCTTACATGTCCAACACTAGCAGTGTTTTTGGATTCGTTCGAAATATGCGTCTGAAAGAACTATAGCCTCAAGATGAAAGCAAAATTGTTTATATATTGTGCACCCACATTAGCCCTACTGTTCTTCATTAGCGGAATTGAGACATTTTATCAAATACGTTCGGTTTATCTAAACCGCCTTTGTCTGCGAGGTCTATAGTACATTTTGAATATGGAGTTGCCGATTGTGTTTCTGAATTCCGGGGTACTTAACTGAGAGGTAATGAGAGGAGACAAACCCATGTTGATACTTGGCCGGCTATTTTTGTTATGAAACGTCCATCGAGCAGCTAGCTAATAGATCTCATTTCAGTTGTTTTGCGGTCAACCAATTCTGTTCAGCGAAGTCCTAGTAATCAAAACTTGTGCCACGAGGATATTGCTCAAGTAAGTCTTTTAAATTGTAATGTAGGCATTAGATCGTGGGAAGACAAGCTTATGGGAGGACCTTTTAGAGGGAGTGCGACTTATTGGAGTGTCCAAAATTTAAACTAACATCAGTCGCGTAACCAGTAACTCAACTACGCGATACATATGAAGTATAAACGCCATATATCATTGTAACGTGACAGTGTGATGCAGTAAACTCTTTAAATTTATTTGTATTACCCCGTTTCATTTATATTGTGTGTCGACAATAGTTGTTTATTAATTCCTAAATTTAATGGGGTGATCCAGATTATGACCGTAAAAAAATGCCCTCATACCCTCACCATCCCAATGTATTTTCCTGCTCAATTGATGACTGTTTGAAGTTAATGACCAGAGGGTGAAGAATATATCCCTTTTTATACGTTTGCAGTTTTTGCCACCAGTTACAACTACTTTCTTGCATTTTCTCAATAAACGGTTTTCTAACGCTTACCACGTGCCCATCTGAGCACATAGCAAAAATTGCATCGAGTTCCAGACATTCTGCAACCTTGTTGAAAAACAGCGTGGTACAATTTTATAGCTGATGCAATGGGAAATCATATTCATGAATGCTGATCAGACCATACCGGTTTAATCGGAAGTTCAGGGTAAGCTTAATGATGCATCGTCCTCCCACGTTACCCTTATCCCCCCTTTCATTCTTGTATCCCAAGGGACGCTTACCATTGTTCCATGTGCATGTACGTCTCATCCGAACATGCTAAAACGTTTCTCATTTATTCAGTGTCTTGTCTTACCTTCCCTAATTTATACCGAATGAGATGCTTGGATAGTATTGTGAGTGGTGCATATTACGTGTTTCCGGACAATACTGAACAATGTAGTCTCCATTGGGTAGCCCCCAAGGATCCGGAAGGCAAAATTTTCATAAACACCTCAGTAATCACTACACATTCTCAATTTGACCATTTCTCACATTTGATCGCAGCGTTCGCATTCAGATAGACTTTCCAGCCAGCCTCTTTTGAAAAGAAGCACTAGACTCGAGTTTCGCTCTCATTAGAGCTCGTCAGTAGTGCATAT
>QNGE01004982.1:0-18980 GCA_008508345.1 Paragonimus westermani | reverse complement strand
CGATTGGAGTTAACAGGCAGTAACTGTGTCTCCTCTCGAGACGATCGGGCAACCTGATCATTGCTCACAAGCGAGAGTGGTTGAGCGTTCAGATTTGATAATTCGGTCGTGCCTAATGTGAGGTGAATGGCGCAGTGGTTAACACGGTTGCATCATGATTGGAATGTCCGGAGTTCAAATCCCGTCCCTGGCAAGGATATGCACTACTGATGAGCTCTAGTGAGAGCGGAATTCGGGTCTAGTGCTTCTTTTCGAAAGAGGCTGGCTGGAAAGTCTATCTGAATGCGAAGGCTGCGATCAAATGTGAGTGATGGTCAACTTGAAAATAAACCAAATCCCCGACTACTCATCAGTAAACTACACATTTTGTTGTTAGTGTTGTCCCAGCCTTGAATAGGTTGGCAGCTGCGCACTTGGAAATTTCTTTCAGTGAGTCCCTGTATTTCCAACAATTAAGCATGTGACCACAGTTTGCTGGGTATTGGTTACTGCATGGACTGAGTCATCGTCTCCATGCAATTCTTCAAATTTTTTCCAGTCACTTTGTCCGTTCTTCAGCGCAATCACTCTCAACTCTTTACCACCTAGTCAACTAATTTACTGTCTTCCACCACTGTTCGTAACCTACAATTTCAATATTTTCCCTAAGTCGTTACTATTCTAACAGTAGACTAGACAAGTATTGCATGTAGAGACCAGTCTTAGCTGATCACACTCCGAAAAAACAGCGTTTGCCTGGCTTGGTATAATTGGAATAGCGTTTACACTTCCACCTTACAGTTGTCGATACGATGATTACTTGCACGACTTGTAAAGTGCGTAGTATCCGATTTACCACAATAGTAAGACTCTGGAATTTATATTTGGGTCAATTTTGTTGTCTCATACCACGCATTGACTGGCGAATTGCGATGCTCAAGTAAAGGTGAAACGCACTTTTCGTCAGATTGTTGTGAATATTACTCATCTGGAACTGGAATGCAGCAAATTTGTCTGATTTTACGATACAGCCAGGAATGATTTTTGTCACAGTCAATGTAGAACACCGGAGCTCTGAAAGCCAAGTAAAACAATTATTTTTCATACAAACTCATTTTGTGAGGTTGCCCGGCAACCATATTTAACGCCGATGTAACAAATCTGGGTTGGCAGTTTCAGTTTCAAGTTACAAAACTGGAGTGTAGCTTTCATTCCGAATCCTTGCTGACTATTAATCAGCCGTGGGCGCATAAAGATAATCTGTACGGAACAAATTTTAGTTTGAAAAAATCAGACCTATTAGTTCTACTTTCGTGTCAGCACAGCAAAAATGCATAACTATATAGAAATACCAGATGCCATGCCCCAAAATGAAAGGCAGGAACTCACCAAGGGCGTCCTCTTTACCCTGAAAGCCTCCATTCCAAGCTATTAGCCTTTCATCTCTCTGCCACAACACTACTAACTTACGGATGTAAACAGATACACAGTTTAGAGGAAGCGGTTTCCTATCAGACCACTTAAGTGATGTCAAAGAATATTTATAAGAGCTTGTCACTAGTAAGCAGCAGTATACATGCCACCATAGTTTCACTGGCATAACAGGTGACCACACTTCCGATCCCGTTCCCGAGCGAATGGGACCCCCTGTAGATAACTATGAGGTAAATTCCACTTGCCAGATTGTCTATCTGTTTTTTGTGGCTATATCGCTTACCGTCTCAAACCAAAGACTGTCTTATTAGTCTAGGCGTTAAATGAAAATGACATACCGATCTTCCAAATGCAACTCAAGCTACAGGCGGTTTAGGATGGAATTTGCGTGCGAAATTGAATTACAAAAGGCGACTGGTTGAAAGCGTGCTAAAGCCTGAATGTCTTAGTCTCGATAAGTGATTCACACTAACTTAAGCTGTAGTGGATCTAAGGTTGTTTATACTGTTAGAAGCACAGTTTATTATTCAACCATGACTTAGATTTTGAAGTGTCTGTTAGTTACCACCACATCAGTGCATCGTTTAATTCGTATGCTACGTTAACAGGTCTTTCAGTAGACTAAAGGGTAGATATGAATGATATCTCTTCGAATACATTTTGATAAGTGTTCTTAAAAACCACAGACAAACAGGCCGCGGAGGCCCTAATGATGTTGAAATGACGCATACACTGAACACCGGAATCATATTCCAAAGGCTTTTGACAAATTTCCGCACTGAAAACGCAAGCGGTTATTTTGTGTGCAGCTAAGCACGAAGCCAGCAGTCACACCACTGTTCACTATGGTGCCACCTACTTGAGAGTAAGAAATTTTGAAGCGCCATGAAGCCTTATTAATATCACTTCTTGTGAATAAGCTGCATGCGCCTCAGGCTCCACAGCTCTGTCTCTTTGCTTGTTCCGATTTCCTCTACTACCCTGTCCGATTGACTTCTTTTGACTACGTTGTATTCTTGGTTTTACATTCGTGCTGATTACAGGTTGATGGTGGGAAAGAAAGTGGTAATTGCACTCCAATTCTACTTGCCGTCATCTGCTCCGTGGTATTTTGATGGCTCACTGTTTTTAATTATCAAATTTTTCCATTTGGTGGACGCTGGTTCTCATTCTTCACTATCCAACAAGAAGAATAGTTCTATGAGAACTGAAAATTGCGACTTCTTCCACTGTTCTACCGTGCAATCACTTGCTAGCTTCTGTTACATATGTTCGCCTTCCAGAGGCAGCCGTTGCGGTAAACGCTAAGGAAACGGAACGCACTCATCTGGTTTCTGTGGCAGGAGTTGACCACTCACAAAAAGTTGCAGGTTAAGGGGTAGTTCAAGAAACCGAGGTCAAAGTCCCGGCAGGATCTTTGAAGCTACTGAGCAATCGAATTCCTTAGCATGAGCTACTCATGGTTGGTGAAAAGTAGGCGCCAAACTATGCAGCTTCCTGGGATTGAGCCAACTTACTAGGAACTTCATGCTCATTTACTGCAGTCCACTTCTGTGCGCCTACTCACAATCCTGACCACTTTTGTCTTCACCGGTATTGCTAAGTCTAGAAGATAGGCAAGATGTAACTGAACAGAATACTTAAGGCTAAAGACGGAGTTTGATATGTTTTACGGAATTGAGTAGGCTTGAAATTGATATTTGGGGTGGTATGACGATGAGAAACAAAACCACACAAAATCCATCAGTTTCTAGATGTGAAACTTTTGTAACCAAAGGTTTAACATCAATGGAACACACCTTAAGTGAACTCACCGATAAGATCAGTGTAGATTTTGCCAGTTTGAAAGAATCTTTCACACGACAGAGAGTAAACGTCTGACGAATGACGCGGAGAATCTCTACAAGCCACCTGAAAAGCTCGTAGTACGCTGGGTGGTCCATGCACCGAACTAGCCGTCGAAATTTGCCTTTTGCCTCCTAGTTGATTACTTCAAAAAACTTGTACTTCTGTGCAAAGAGAATATCCGTTTAGCTTTTGGAGGATCATAGTATAAACAAGTTGATGGTGTAACAACAGGTAGTTCATTGGGCCCACCACTTGCAGACATATTTTCAAGAATCAGTGAATTAAAACTACCTGATGCTATGGATGGATCCAGCCACCATAAACAATACGTAGATGATATTTTCATTTTTATCACTAACATTCACTTTGCTTCACTTCCAGACCATTTGAATCCCGCCCATCCCAATCTTTCTGTTTCTCATTAAAAAGTAACAAACGACATTTTATATCTTCTGGACACTTTACCCCCTGGACTGCAAGATGACTCATTACAGCACTCAGTACAATACAAGGTCAACTGGAGCGGTCAGTAGTTGCAATCTTCTCCGTTGTTGTTCCAGTTAATCACAGACGAGATATGGCGCAAACCTTGTTCCATAGAGCTCCGGACTCCTGAGGTGATGACTGTTTGTAAGGAAAGGACGAGAGATTAAAGAAGGAACTGTCCACAAACGGACACCTCCAGAAGTTCGTCGATATTCACAGCCAGAAAAGACCTATCAGGGCTGCCATGAGTACAGGTCTTAAGATGCAAGTCTTTCTGATCCTACCTCTCAAAATCGACCATATCACAACTGGCTCCAGTCTATCGTTATTGGTAAAGTGAATCGAAGAAGCTCGATGTTTCAGAAGTCCTCAAATAAAAACTCTGATACGAATAAAGATTGTCACACATGTAATCGGAGGTGGATTTCTTCGTGTGCACAAAATAAGATATTATTCAGTTTCAGCTTTCATGAGTTACCTGTGAACCTTTGCAATTAAGGTCTCTTGTGAGACCGGCTATTCATAATATGCTAACTGAAACTTCATTCCACATGGTCACCTATACAAATGACTAAACAATAGAGTAAAGTTTTTCGATTATGGTTGTCCATCTTGTTTGCTTTCATATTCCTTAAAAGAGCCCTTTTAGGTTTTACTCCACATGTGTGCCTCGTATATTTCTCAGAAGACATCTGTATGAATGTCGCTTCAGTATGCATTACCGCTGTTGTCTACTACTCGGCTGGAATCGGTGCAAAGATTATGGGAGTAAACAGCATACGTTTGTGTTTGTCAGTTTTCCAAAGGTTGCATATGATGGGCCTGAGTGTGTTGCCATATGTATATTCAAGGACGAAACACTGGAGATGGTGTTGCTCAATGTTCAAATCAAGCAGATCGTACAAATGCATTCCACTGTGTTGAACAGTTCACATCGCCAAGTTAGTTAAAACCAGCAAGTCAGCTTAGGCTGGAGACGAGAAACGTCATACCTGGCGCTTCAACTCCCCGTGACTTAGCACGCTTTTCAGCATCGTTTTTTTTGCGTAGCCTCAGGTGAAAACAATGCGATCTACAATCGTTCTTTATGCAGATGAAACGACCGTATTTTTCATTTCTCTATCTATCAGCACGTCGTCCTGATGGTCGTAAGCAGTTGATGATATAATGAACAGTGTGACGTTTTTCTGGATAGAACATATTTTCAGCTGTGGAAAGATGTAAACTTCCGTACAAGTAACTATCAGTTTGTAACAGCATTGTCACTATTAATCATTTGTAAGATATCCGCACCAAATTTAGTACGAATGAAGTTGAACAGTTTGGGCGTCGTGTTTAACATGTTATTGATAAACAGATTAGGATTAACACAATGTTACGAGCAAGTTGTAATACTCTACGTTTCAACCACCTCGGGTGGCCTTCTTCAGGAGTATTGCAATCGATTACAATAACATGTTAAACACGACGCCCAAATTATTCAACTTCATTCATACTAAATTTGGTGCGGATATCTTACAACTGATTATTAATCGAATCACTTTGGCCAAGAAGCATGCCAACTGGGTCAACCACCGTGGGTTTAATGTTCGTTGCCTTTCCTCAAAAGTGGTTCCACCTTCCCTGCTAATCAGATCGCCAGATAACAGCGTCCGTTCAAAATGTGCAGGTGATTTCGATTACCACACTCCTGAGGAAGGCCACTCGAGGTGGTTGAAACGTAGAGTATTGCAACTTGTTCGTAACGTTGTGTTATTCCCAATTTGTTTATCAATAGCATTATCACTATGATTTCCAATTTGACATTTGGACTTTACCCTACTGACATGTTTATAGTAGCATATTTGTCTCTCTCAATTTAACGTGACTTACTAGGTTTACTAGGTTTCATCGGTAACGAAATCGGCCGTAAACATATGAACTGTATCAGACTTTATTACGCACATTCTGCTTCCCACCGCAGTGTACAATATTTGTGTAGTTGAGTAACAGTAACGCGCTACTTATCTTACAACTGCACTGTTATATGCGTTTGTATATCTTGCGGTAAATGACTGTTCATTTAAATTATCATTGTACTTGCAAAACCACGTTCGATACCACTATACATATTTAGACACAACCTTCTGCCCTCCGCCCATTTTGAGATGTATATGTATATCCAGCCCAGATAGTGTGTAAGACTAAACCATTAAAAAGCGTAATCCGAGTCGTTTGTTGATTGAACAGTCAACGTGATGTGTGAATACACTGCACTGACAATATTGATACTTCTTGTAGTTCAAGCCTGTGACAACGTCATTCAGCCAACATAAGTCACTCCCGCCAGTTGGCCAGATAGCTATTCATGCATTGGATGAATCAACGTTGTCTTGCATAGTAAGAAACTCCACGCCTGTTTTGAATAGCACACGCTTGAGTCTCAGCACCTACGTTACCACTCAGCTTCTTGTGGCGAAATCAATTCACTCTCTGTAGTCAAATCGGCCGCCAGCTTTTGGCCCTCGCCTGCCAGGATGCCAAGATCGACGGAGTTATGGTGTGCCAATTCAAAAGATGAATGGATAAATTAGCGGTATGCAAAGATGGCTGCGTGAACGACCTATGTTGAAAGTACGCAAGAATAACGACGAAGTATCGCCTTCATCCTAGATGAGCGGAATTCAATCAGAAGCCGTGAAACTTCAGCGGGTTTTGAGCAACAGCCATGTTCCTTTCACGTCAAATTAAAAATAATCAGCCTATGCCAAATGTTCTTATTTGTATACTGTTATTTGTACCTACACAGTACCCGTCTAAACAAGTTAACAACTGATGCAGCGGATTCCATGATAGAGTGAGAGGCAGATAAGTATGTTACACCTTTAATTCATTCAACAGGTAAAAGGGTGAGGTGGTCACATTGGATTTATTCTGCTCCACATTATGCTGTCATCAAGCTGTCAGGTACCAAAGGGCAGAGCTTTCTTGTTTCTCTTTCTCTTAAACCCGTCCGGTTGAATTTAATGGGGCAAGGTCGTTTGATAATGGGTTTTCCAAAACTGCGGAATCGAACAGCAGCTTCCTGCGATTTGATACACATCCCCACTGGAGCGGATGAAACCAGCGTCTCAACGTCCAATAAGTATAGAAAACTAGAAAGGTTTAAGCAAGAAAACACAAAAGACATTGCTACTATGGTATTTGGACATGTTATTTGGGTAACCTTTCATCGATAAGAAGCACTGGAATTGTGCTTCACTTACTCTGGAGACTGCCCGGTGTACGTATCCTTACTAAGACCTGGAAAGGAATTCTCACCTATTTGATCAGAGGCAGGCATTTCAACCACAGCGCTGTTTACTTTAAGTCGAGCATGACCGGGTTTGAGTTTCAGTTTTACGGAACCCATTTAGTAACAGAAACGTCGGATAACTAGCACTCTCAGAAATAACAGTCATCTATCACCCACACTTTTGAATTGGACGTCCACAATTCAAACTGTTATCGGGATGTAAGTGAACTTTTTCATGGGTACTGGTTCATCCAGTCTCAACACTTTAATCGAAATTGCGTGTATATCGCATTAAGTTAGAAGGAGTAATATAGAGAATCATTTTCCACACCGAGTCGGTTACGAGGTATGCAGTGCAATACCTCTTCTCTAATTTAACTTAGACAGACAACGAAGACTTTGTATTTGATTGCTCTGTCTTGTCTAATTAACATCATTTTCCTAGGAATAGCTGATCTGCCTGACCGGTTAATTGGTTTGCTCTCAATGAGGACGAATGACTAGGCTGTCGCATTCTGCTTGTACTAATTTGTCCTAAACGTGAGTGGTCAGAAAACACTGACGAACACTATCAGTTTTCAAGCAAACCCATGAATTTAGAGTTGATTCAGTTTAGCAACACTTTTTTAGTCGTTTTCATCATATATTACGAGTGGGGAAATTGAACTTATTCATGTTCACTGAACATGCTGAAGAACTGACCTCGGATACAGTATAACTCATAGATCCACTGACCAGAAAGCTACAATCATAGACGCAGATCGTCAGATAGTTGCTTCACTTCAACCATCGCAATCGACCAATTAAGTGAACGAAATTAATCCAAACAAGCAAAGCTCCAACGGTACTTCGAGTAAGCACGATGAGTAAAGAGACAACTTGGAGCCCACCACTGAATTAGGTACAAGATTTGTGTATATGTGTGCATACACCCATAAACGGAATGATCTTGCGCAAATAACTTGACTGTAGGATGACCATTTCGAATGACCCCATGCTTCTTGCAATCAAAACTGATGACGTTTCCCGCATTCCTCGTTCGCAGTTCAGTTAGCGACGCTGTTTGAATGATTGCATCTCCTAGTATCACAATGAGCGACTGAGTTAAAAATGTTTCCTATTTAGTAACAGACCTCTAGTATGCCAGTTTTTTAACCTCAAGATATGATCACATATTCTCAATGTAAGGCTTAATAGTTAGTAAATCTTGTGTTTGCAAACTTGCCTATCCAACTGACAAATAGTATCGAACATTGTAATTGCATTTCTTTAGTGTAGGCAGGGTGGCGAACGACATCCGACAGGCAAAAGATAACGCGCGCAAAGTGAGTGACAGATTAACTGATTAATTCTATAACATTCCTAAATTCAACCAGACTAGTTTTTGAACATTTTAGTGGGCGTATAGAACAATTCCCTACATTATTGGAGCGTGAGCCTTCTGTTTCGTTGAATGTCACCTGACCAATCCTGTCTGATTTAGGTTACTCGAAAGTTGATTGTTCCTGAACAATAAAACGACATTCATTCTGCTTGAGCAAACTACAGTTAACTGAGAACGTAGGCCACAGTATCGGTTAACGTTAACAAAACTAATCTGATTGTATAAGGTGATAAACAATGCAATTAACATTTTGAATACCTCACATGCAAAAGACACTATAAAATCTATTACATAAAAATCACTCACTTCAGTGCATTAGAATTTCCACGGTAGAATCATGAACGCGACGAGAAGAAAGTGATTGGCCTAACGAATCTAACGGGATAGCCAATCTTAATTAAAGCACTAGGCATTGGTTAATTTGACCGAGGAGCTGATACGGATAATTCAACGGGTGTCAACAGCTTCGTCTAATCAAAACCGGGTTAGCGGCTAAATTGGAGCACAGATCATCCGACCCGGTTCCCATTAGTCCACTAAACTGCGGGTCGCACTGGGTTCTATGACCTGTAAGGGATCGGGGGTGGTTTGAGGGATCTATGCATCTCGCTTACACTGGAAGTGAGTTTTGAGTTAGTGGTGGATTCTGAGCTGCGAGAGCAAACCAGTTTGTGGATACTTCTATTATTTCTATGGTATGCATGGCTGGTGGACAAAACTTTACTCGCATCAGTCCCAAAACACGTAGACGAACGTATTGTCAAAACGTTCGGAAGGAGCGTTGACTGGTACACTAGTACCATTCTGAACAGTCACTTGCAATATCGTATACGAGTGGCTTAATGTGCACTGCATCACTTATGAGCTTCAGCCTTGTAAAAGACATGTAGGCAAGATCCTAACGAACCAAGGGACTTAGTTGTTGATGGGATGGATTCCCGTGGACCCAGCGTCACACAGCAATTTTTAAGATTGTGTGGTCAAGCTGGGTTTGAGAAGGATTTGTCGACGACGATCAGTTGATACTTGGTCGATGTATAACTGCCAAGAGACTGTCAAATACTCGTTGACATGAACTCATATGAGAAGTTGGACCTCGAGGACTGTGTGATTACCGATTGATCGAGTGTTGTGCAAATTTGACAGGAAAAACTACGGTTTGCTCTGCACGAACTCGATGGGACGTTCATTAAAACGAACGAGGGTGCGCGTCTCTGTATCAAATAGCAGAGGTCGTAACCTCCATTTGATTGGAGTTATGATGTCTAACTTGAAAATAAGCTCTATGATGGCGGAAGGAACATACAGCAACAACAATGACAAGAACTAGCTGCGAACTCCAGAGTGAAATGAGCTAACAGGATTGAAGAATCTGAGCCCTGGAACTGCTATTTTCAGTCACCAACCTAAAACGTTAGATTATACAAAATATGCAGGCATCTCATTCGTTCTTAAACATTAAAACAAAAAGCGGAAATATGACGTAAGTTAGGTGCATGCACAGACGACACATTAGTCGGGTCAGAAATGGCTCTAATGTATGGAAATTATAAGTCAACTGGCTATTGCAAAGAGTATAGCATTACGGTTCCACCTACAAGATGTGGGTATACGGTTTGGCCCCATGTGCGATGTCACCAGGAACCACTGCTTTAGCGCTGTTGGCCACGCTGAACGATGCTGTATGCAAACGATGAACAGTGAAACTATGGGGCCCGTATGTTATGGTTTATGGGTGGCTAGCTAGGTGCACTGGGTGAGCCATGTCTATACCTACTAGTGTGCAAACGGCTAAAGCTGAATTTGACACACATTAACTCGGTCACATAGTATTTTATTTGTAAAACCCAAATTTGATTAACTCTTTAGAACGTGTAGTTTATAACGGGCATTTGAAAGTGGAAGCACGATAGTCCAAGTAACGGCTACGAGGAAAAGTCGTGCCTCAGGCGAATATAGTTCATTCAAGCTTACTACCTCAGTTCACAATCTTCATTAGAGTAAACGAGTATACTTGATCGTGTGTCATACTGAGTTTCTGGACATTTTCTTTTGTATGACCGTTTAATACCTTGCAAATAAGTGTACGGTTCTGTTAGTACTTACGAATAACATGGTTTTTTCCCCTACGTTTTCAAACACGCACTCGAAACCTCAAAAATGCTTTAAAACATATGGTTAGTTTAACAAATTGCAGCCAGAAATATATGAAAAGTTTGGTGAGATTGCACAGGCATTTTATTTGTTCTCACAAACTACACACAAACAAACTAGCTTAGTAGTTTCGAAAATTCACGCATACGTATTCTTCACCCCGTAACTTCAGCTTAATTGTTCACGGAGTTTGTGCACAAACTGACTAACGATTGTGTCCATCCACTTTTCTTGCGATTGCTAACAGTAAACGTGTTTTTGACTGCTCATCAAAATACTAGACTAAATCGGAGGGTCGGCGCGTTCATTGAAGAAAACGTCTGGTTCACCTTTGTGTTTCTGGTGGATGCTTACTAGAGCAACCTCAAG
Organism: Paragonimus westermani; assembly: GCA_008508345.1. NCBI lineage: Eukaryota > Metazoa > Platyhelminthes > Trematoda > Plagiorchiida > Troglotrematidae > Paragonimus > Paragonimus westermani. The sequence continues at coordinate 8,052 of QNGE01004982.1, read as the reverse complement.
ATAAAGTATAACTCGGATCAAGTTTTAAACTGTTCGCGTCAAATCCCACTTCCCTTTGTGTGACACCTGTTCCCGCAGTTATGTACATTTATATAAATAGTGTAAGGTATACCGTATGGATATCAGCACTTCTCAGCCAGCAACAATCAGATATCAGGTTGATCTACGCGAATCGGATTTTCGTCAATGTGGGTTATCGATTTCAACGATTATATAGGTCCAGCAAAAGCTCGTGAACCTAAGTCTCCATTATTGAGACACTTCTAAGCGACTAGATGTCATCTTAATCGTTTAATTTTGTTGTACAATATAAACCGTATCAAATTAAGCTCATCGAAACCTACAGCTTTTATGACAGTTGTCCACAAACATTTGCGTCACATTCCTTCTGGTTTGCGTCAGAGGTAACTAGAATGGAGGATCAGTACGATTACAACTAGTTCGGTGCAAACCATTTTCATCGAGCTAAGTGTGTTATGTAGACTTCTTTAGTTTTGGGCGATTTGACAGCTTATCTAGAACAAGCATGATAGCAAACTCAAAACTGTTCTAGCATAACAGCTCACCTACTCTTAAGGTGGCTGCATCAATATAAAAGACTCATTTACGCATTCAAAGTCCACTCATCAAAGCTCCTACTTGCAATCTTTATTTTTCACTTTTCTTACTTACCCTTACTAAACTCTACATTAAGTTCCTTATGATTGGTTGGGTAGTATGATGGTTTTATATACCCCAGCTCAGTTTTAAGCAACAAAAACCGAGATGTATCGCATTTGACCCTGTAGTGTTCTCCAGTACTACATGCTATCTGTGCTAGTAATACCCAGTCTGACTGAATATAAATAGCTACTGATTTTTGGCTTCGTTTCCCTTCTTCATTTCTTCCGTATGTTACAAATTTCCGACTTTTATCATCGCGACCAGCCAAACCGTTGTTTGAATGAGTTGTCGGCCATCTTCGTTTCCGGTGTTTGACGTAACGTTCCGTTAGCGGTACTCTGGCAACGTTGTCGTAGACTGTCTCTGCCCGACCACTAAACCTACTTTGTGTGGAATTCTTTTCTGTTAAGCTTCAGCTGAACAGTAATGATTTTGGGTGTACATTTTTGACAGCTCTCAGGATTAGATCGTTACACTAACGCTAAAATTTAGTATATGCCATCATGTACTTTTCATCTGCGATGTTTGTTTTGAAATCGTTACTGATTAGAACGCATTTCACCTCAACGTTAAAAAAAATGTGAAAATGTTATATATCGTAGAACTAAACAAAAATTTATGACACTTTGTTTGAAGATGAACTCGGATGAGATGACTACAGGTGAAGTTGAGTCCCAGCTTGATTCAAATGGACAACTGCATTATACACACCGGCCTATTCATTCATACAAACAAGATGCATGATCGTATGCATGTTATGTCGTAAAATTCGTCAACAAGTTTTCAGTTTATACCATAACAAATCATTGTACGGTCAATTTAAGAGAAAACTAATTTGGAAAAGTAACACCAGTCATGGAAGTGTCACATATTTAGTGGGAACTCAAAATGGTCCACAGGAAAAACCAGTAACTGCATGAGTGAGTAGTCGAAGAATAACCCTTCATGAAAACGACTACATGATTCAACAAAAGGTGATGACCATAAGAGTAGGAGAGATTGAGCCTACGCGACAGTCTATAGTACGACAAAATTGTACGAGTCGTTCCCACACTTTCCAAGACTAATGGTCCCGGATGCCTGGCATCGGAATTCATGTGCTATAGTGATCTCCAGCACAACAGCCTTGTCGTCACGACCCGCGATCAAGTAGAGTTTAGTGAACAAGGACGTATTCATCACTCGCGGCCGTTTGGTGACCGCACAGACAGTTTCGCCAAATTTTTGCCATGCCAGTATGTCAAACGCAGCACACTTCATTTGTGATCTAACAATAGTAGGGAATATGAGTAAGGATTTCTGGTTGATCGCCGTCTTCAAGACAGAGGACTAAGTGGTCACTTCGTCTATTTCGAAAGTTCCGGACTTTTGTCCAAGGATGGCACGAGTAAAGATCCTGGAGAAAATGCAGTTTGGATACAACAACCAACTACCAGAGAGTGGACAGCGAGGCACTTCCTGAAGACCACGGCCGTCTAGCGTATGATGTAGCGTATCCATCTAAGCCGCACGGCCTCCTCTTTTTTCGTCGCTTTCTCACCATGAAAGCGTACCGGGAAGTCGACGCCCCTCGTCATAAGACCAAATAAGTCCTCTTTGTCCACCTCCGTAAGACACACGTGTTTTGTACGGAATGAGAATGTTGGTGAGCAAACTCGGAGTAGCCAGACTGCCTAATCGAATTAAAGTGTGGATATAGCTGATTGCTGTGATTTTAGGACGGCGGTACCGCTGCCGAAAAATACTGTTGTGTCGTGCAATCCATAGCCTTGAGTGTGTTTCGATGGTCTCGGTTCAGAAATATTGAGTGATTCATCTTGGGGATCGGCTGCTGTCTCAGAATGTAGAATAGGTGATGTGGCTTCAGTGGCCCTTTGGTAATTTCATCCACCATTGTACGAGGCTGCAGTCTGTGTTTGGAGATCGCTTCCCTTTTCTAAGTGAAGGAGACACCAAGAAAGGTCACCGTGTCAGAGGCGCTTAAGGAGTGTTGTGCTTTTCGTCACCAAAGATGACCATCAGTCTAGTCCTTCGCGTGTTGAGTTTCACTCCGGGTATCTTCAGAGCACTAGTGGTGGCTACAAACTTCTCGAGCAAACACAGCAGATTCTTGGCCGGGAGGATCAGGTCGTCTGCAAAGGCAAAAGCGCTGACCGGCATACCTCAGAACTGGTAGCCTAGCTCTGTTCGAGATAGAGCCAACATCTCATTTGTTGTCATGATGAATAGCAGCGATCACACTGGGTCACCCTGGTGAGCACCACCCTAGGACAGGACGAAGAAGCCTTCGAGCGTGGCGAAAGCGTTTCGACGAGAATCGGCAAAGTAGTGTGTTAGAGATGGAAGAACACAGAAAACTTGGTCAAGTCTGGTGATCGGATCCTGCAGTGTCGAATCGAACGCCTGGGACAAGTCGATAAAGGTCGCATGTAGTCTGACATAAATGGTGCATGAGTTTCGGAGCCGCGCGTGAAACAGTGAAGTCGCCTCAAGGCAAACATCACGGTATGCAAGTGAGAATTGAAGAGCGGGCAGTTACAAACGTATATTGTGAGTGCAGCGCGCGGACTCTGAGAATCAGCAACAGGTCTCAGTTAGTTGGGAGGGGAAGAGTTAGTTACTGTCAGAACAAGCGCGATGCGGGAAAGATACAGACGAATTCAATAACTTTCATTTAGCAGGAAGAGGTTAAAATATCCGACAAAGGCGTTAACATTCATACACTTCAAATGTTTGCGCACCGCTTTGTCGAAACACAGAGCGGCATTCTCCATGTCCCTCAGAGTTCTGGAAAACTCCTCTCCAGTGATCGGGTCGACCAATGACCACTCGGGAGACTTTTGCTGGTAGTACAGGGTATGAATCATAGCCTAGTTGGCCTTCCGCATCTGCATCCTGATTGTTCAGATTTCCGCAGCGACAACAGCACCTCGCCGAATGACCATTCACCGGGTATACCGGAAAGCTTTCAAGGCGCACATGTTTAACAGACGTTTTCTGTACCACTGCGAAAATGCCTGCAGGAAGGCCGCGGGCAAGTGTTAGTAATTAGTTGTTGTGTAAGAAAGTCTCACTGATGGACTCCACTTGGAGCGTTCATCCGTTTGGGACTCAATATCCGATGTCATGATTTTCTGTGAATGGATTGGCAGTGTTGGCAGTATGTCTGTCACTTCACATCACACAGATGCATCTCGATGCTCTTCAGAGTACAGCCAAGGAAGCGTGACGGGAAGTGGTGACGAAGTTCGTGTCGAGTGAAGCACGACGCAGCCAGCTCGCCAACAAGTCTGACAAGAAAAGCCGATTCTTGCTAAGATCAATCTGATCCGACAATCTTCATACATCTGAGATTCTGGCGGTTGCGCCTGTCAAGATGTGTATGTCTTATTTTTTGGGTAAGACCAATTGTGCTTGGAAAGTTGTGACCAAATTCAGCGCACTCAAAGATTAGAGGAGGCTGAGCACCTACTTCAAGTTCTGCACCATCTCTGCGTCGATGCACGTGCCGACAGACCAGCGTTTGATCTACATATCTGACCACATTCTATACAGATGTATCCCACTCGCTTAACCGTTATGGTGGTAAATGCTGGCGCGGAGGCGTTAGTGATATTGCCATTTACTTGATCAAAAGTGACCAGTAAGTTGAAACTGAGTAGATTTGTTGGTCCTATCCGGAGCTGTTGAACGCTTAGCTAGTAAAGAATCGCACCGACACTGCTCCGTCGACACCACGAGGGGGTGTTTAGCGCGCCGATTATTACTAGCACTAGTATCGCTACGGCAACAATAAATAAAACAGAGACAACTATTCTCACAACAACCACCTAATTTAATCACTAATCCGGCGGTCCCGATTGGATTATGCAACGCCATCGTAGTTGGCTATTTGTAAGTTTAGATGGTGATAACTGGAATGAAAATGTGTATAATCCAATCAGAAAGTTAGCAGTTAAACCATTTTTCTAAACGTGTAACTTTCTGTTTGTGTTATTTACGAACATTGTCACAGACGCTGTGTGAGCTGAAGTACGCGCGAAATCTAATCTGTTAGATCTGTTGGCTCTATGCAAACGTGAGATATTCAGCGGATGAACTCATCTCGAGTATTGTGGGATTAATTAGAGGGAAGTCTACTGACAGATTTGTCATAGGTTTTGCACAGTTCAGAAAAGTTGTGATCAGCGAGTAAGGCAAATGAGAGTACAGCTGAATCAAAAAGACACTCCAACACGCTAGCCAAATTATAAGTATTTCTACTGGAAACCATAAGATTGTAACCTGCAAAAAGCAACACCATGATTGGTGGCTTCATATGGTTTCGTTGAGATTTTTAATGCAGGGGGGTGAACGTCGGAAGTTTGCAGACTGACAGTTGTAATCAGAAAAAAAGACTATGCCGGATTTTGAATTGGTTGATGACCTTTCCTGCTTGTGTTTTGATGGTTGAATGAAGTAAATATCTACCACTCTGTTAGCCTTACAAGGAAAGATGTCCAGCCAGTCAGCTGAAGTATGTTCTTTCTAAAGTCCGAATGGTGTGATTACAGTTGAGTTGTGCAACATATCAAAATTCTGACATGTCTTCCCAACTTCAAAGAAAATGGAAGAACTAAACCAAAAATTGCAATATTAGTTGACTTATGGCTTCATATGTGGAAGTCGAAAACACTTGTGGTGACATACATCTCATCAGCATTTTGCGAACAAAAATGTAAGCAATACGTCTGTACTTATTAGACCTTATCGAAAAACAACTAGCAGTCGGGTTCCCGCAAAGTACAACTGTCTTACCCTGACTTGTACTATTTTCAAAGTAACGTCCAAATAGTCGACACGTTTATCAAACTGAAGCAGTAAAATTCTTTCTGGATAAATCCTTTTCAACGGGACCGGATGATATATTTTATTTGACCTGAAAGCTGGGATCATGATGAAATCAGCATGTGTTAAATCGGGGTCAATAAGACTGTTAGAGCAGGATGATTTTTGTTTGATTCTCGTAATACCATGGTTTCGATGAGACCGACTTTGGACAGTTCTGGCTAACCGCAACTTAACAAACGACGATTATGATAACGATGGTAGATTGTAAATAAAATCGGATTCAGACCTCAATTGTTGTTTTACTACTGTCATCACGGATTCATCTAGTAGGATGAGTGTAATCAATATTTTATAGCCCATTTTTATAACACATCCTAAGAAAGGAGTAGAGTGCTCATAAAGTCTAATGTGAGAATGTTTTCGTCGGACGATAGACGGCGGAACGGGGGTCTGGATGGCCCCAGGTTTTGTAGGCATATCGGTTATCTTCATCAAACTAAACACCGAAATCGGTGGTTTCCAGCACTACTTACAGACTGGGAACACTTCATCCTTTCCATGCACAAATCTCAGACTTTAGTGAATGAGTTGCAGTACACTGTCGGGTTCAGCCTTAGTGTTTTGAGGTCAGAGAAGAATGGAAGAATATTGGAGCACAGAATAAGTGCCCTATCCAGTTAAACATCCCAACTTGTAAAAAGTTCAATCGAATGTTCCAGTAATAAACTCAACAGTGAGTACCTGCTAGGTGGAAAATTGTCTGAGACGACAAAAAAGAAACTGTCAAACAAGTATATTAAGATCACTTTCAAACTTGGATAACTCCTTTTCATACTAAAAAGCAGAAACTCACTGGTAATGGACAAATTTGTAATGAGTTTTTCAGAATACTGTAAAGACTAAGCGAGCTTTTCATTCTGCATTGAAATATCAGTTCCTTACATTTTACAAGAAACAGTTCTAATATATTCCAACCTAAGAGGTATCCATCAGATCCAACCGGCCTACAACTGTCATGATACGACCAATCGTCCTTTGGGATTATCATTTATGTATGACAACCGAATAGTTTGAAAAATTCCGTTAACTCTTGCAGTTTATTTTTACTGAGACGTTTAAAGCGACTATTCGTCTCTGGAGGTGTCAGTTGTACTGGTGTGTACTGCCAAAAAATATTTGCTGTTCAAACTTTGTTCCCCCGTTTGAGACATGCTGACCTCCAACTGTTAGCCCTGCTACCGTATTAATCGATGGGAAATGTTTCAAACACTCGTGCACTCCATAAATCGTTTCGCTTGTAAAGTTACATGGCGGAAATTTTAATAATATAAGTAACATGACCGGAGTAAAACTGCTCAGAGTTTGGCTGGCCGTTAGACATAATATTAAGTTACGAAAGTTTGCACTGCACGGTCGACTGGAAGGGATTATTTCAAAAACGTGTAAACTTGCCAGAATTAGCCGTACATGAGCGTTTACAATTTTGACTGGACAATGAATCCTTATGAAACAGAAAGTGCGCTATATTTCATGAGGTTTATCTAGTAAATTAGTTTTTTTTTAAATTGCCCGTAGGATGATTTGTTGACGAATTTTACGACATAATATGCCTTCGATCACGCTTCTTGTTTATATGAATGAATAGGCCGGTGTGTAAAAAGCAGTGGTCCAGTTTACTCAAGCTGGGACTCAACTTCACTTGTAGTCATCTCATCCGAGTTCAACTTCAAACAACGTGTCATAAACTTTTGATTAGTTCTGCGATATATAACATTTTCACAATTTTAAAATGTTGAGGTGAATTGCGTTCTAATCAGTAGCGATTTCAAAATAAACACCGCAGATGAAAAGTGCATGATGGCATATACTAAATTTTAGCGTTAGTGTAACGATCTTATCCTGAGAGCTGTCAAATATGTCCACCCAAAATCATTACTGTTCAGCTGAAGCTTAACAGAAAAGAATTCCACACAAAGTAGGTTTAGTGGTCGGGCAGAGACAGTCTACGACAACGTTGCCAGAGTACCGCTAACGGAACGTTACGTCAAACACCGGAAACGAAGATGGCCGACAACTCATTCAAACAACGGTTTGGCTGGTCGCGATGATAAAAGTCGGAAATTTGTAACATACGGAAGAAATGAAGAAGGGAAACGAAGCCAAAAATCAGTAGCTATTTATATTCAGTCAGACTGGGTATTACTAGCACAGATAGCATGTAGTACTGGAGAACACTACAGGGTCAAATGCGATACATCTCGGTTTTTGTTGCTTAAAACTGAGCTGGGGTATATAAAACCATCATACTACCCAACCAATCATAAGGAACTTAATGTAGAGTTTAGTAAGGGTAAGTAAGAAAAGTGAAAAATAAAGATTGCAAGTAGGAGCTTTGATGAGTGGACTTTGAATGCGTAAATGAGTCTTTTATATTGATGCAGCCACCTTAAGAGTAGGTGAGCTGTTATGCTAGAACAGTTTTGAGTTTGCTATCATGCTTGTTCTAGATAAGCTGTCAAATCGCCCAAAACTAAAGAAGTCTACATAACACACTTAGCT
>QNGE01004981.1:37607-51246 GCA_008508345.1 Paragonimus westermani | reverse complement strand
GGGCTACGCGTAACTCAACGATCAGACGTGAATCGTTACGGTCACCAATATACATATCACTGTACATTGTCATACATTGTCAATATACATTGTCAATATACATGCCCGTTACTAACAGCTCAATCATCCGAGAACGCCATCAACCCATACTTATTGATAGCATGTATGTCTGTGTTATAAACCACCCTGTAAATCTGAGTATGCCAAACTTGTTCGGACAAAAAATGCACTCAACCTGTTCGTCTCACAGCTGCATAATAACCTTGAGTCGCAACCCTCACGTTTTCTCCCCAGATAGACCACCAGACAACCTCTCGGTATTGTCAAACATTGTTATCATTCTATATGTTGGCCGTACAGAGATAATTGACATTTAAATCCGGCAGTACTCGTATACCGGGGAAGGCTCATAATCGACCACTCCTCGCGTTATTTGATAACAGCTGTTCGCGCATGTTATATATTTCACTAATCAACACAAAACTATTACCGCCACATAGAAGGCTATGCCAGAATATCCTATGTTCCATTGTTCGTCATAGCCCACCTGATCGGTTTTACGTTCTCTCGTTTGTCGCGTGAGTTCGCTATTCCTGTCTGATTTCACCGATATACCCCGCGTCGGAAAACATTCCGTCCCGGCGGACGCTCGAAATTCCGCAATGGTTGGGCATATCACAAACTCCTCACGGTTCCTTGGAATTTAAGCGAATAATGACGCGATAAAAAAATCGTCTGAGTCAAAGCCCAATTAACGTTCAAAAACCGGGGAGGTTGAATGTGCATGGATAAACATTTGAAGAGATGGGGTCGGGTCGGGCGCTGGAAATTCCGCGATGGTTGGGCATCTTGCGAACTCTTCAAAATTCTTTGAAATTTGAGCGAAGAATGACGTCCCGTCGAGAGGTCCATGCGTTCCCCGCGAAAGTGTATGCGTCCCCACCCTGTCCTCATCATGAAAAATTTTTCTGGTCATTTTCCCGGGACTGTCTACATGGAATAATTATCAAATTCTTCGCCAGTACATCCTCACCGTCCTCCAAGCAGCCCATTAAGTGCACGACCCAGAGCAGTAGGCCAGTGATCACATTGCGGAGTCCCAACTGATGTAACAAATCAACTATTTTATCGAATTGTGCGGATCCCAGGTACTATCGACTCAGAAGTATGTAGTTCAAATTTTTCTGCCTGAAATTGAATTTTCCCTTCACATAACGTTTGTTTTGTTGCTCTATTCACATAGCTGACACATTGTACAACTTTCAAATTTTGTGTTCAAATAAGTATGTGCTCAAAAGTCTGTAAGTTGGTAATGCTCTCCTGAGCGTGTTTCTCGCAAATGCGTCGAGAAATAAACCAATATTATTACATCGGTAACTGGGTGTGTCGTTTTATTTTTAAGAAGTGGATTACGGTGCAACTTTCAAGTCGTTGTTTGAGAGTCGTGAATTTCGCACTTTCGCACAGTTCAAAGGGCGCCTTCAAAGGTACATGGAAAATCTCAACGCTGTTTTCGTTCGTTGAACAAGCCGTCAGTCAAAAACGGTTGTGAATTGTCATAAGGTAAGGTAGCAGGATTATGTGAAAACCGTCCAGATTTATTATCGTACGCAGTATAAAAGGCACAAGGGTGTATGAATGGGTGTGCGACGTGTCTAGTGAGTCACTTATTGTCATTTTTTACAACTCAATTCTCGAGACACATGTTGCAGATCACGGTTTCTTGTGATACGAGGAATTGCCTGTCTGGTTGTGAGCTCTTTCGAGTTCGAGCACAACCCAAGTCAGTCGCCTGTTATATGAATCCTATTAGACAAATCGCAGGCTCACCCTCAGTGAAGTGAGGGAATGCAGGAGCGTGTTCGAACGCAAAACACCAGCTGCAGACATTAGGCCATAGGTAGAGGGTGCTTAATGGAAGTTTGTCACCACCGCCGACACTGGAGACATTCGGTGGAAGCTGAAGCCCTTGGTGTCAGATGAGGTTGTTGCGTAAGTTGCCGGCAATTAGTGCGACGGGTTTCGTGCACACTGTACAAGATGAATGCAACAGGAATACGCACATCTACCTTACACAACGAACCCAGAGTAAAAGATTCAGATGTTTTCGGCATGTTGCGAAAGTGGATGCCGTGCATGGGAAAAACAAACACAAGTAAGTCACTAAACATTTCCTCATGCTTATGAAGATAAAACTTTTTCATTTTTTATTTACTGATGGCGTGGGAAAAGACGACCCTTAATGTTTTGGCACGTTCGTAGTGCAAAGCACGCTTCACAGCGTAGGCTGTTTGAAGTTTTTCAAGGAATGATGTGTGAGTACATTGCAGCGAATGCGTTGGTGACGGACGAGATGGTTGTCCAAATGAATGCAGGCCATGTGGCGTTTGGTTGTAACAGTGTTATTTCACCTCCATGTAAGCGACGCAGTTCGTGAGCCTGTAATTGGAAGAAATTCGTTTTTTCTGTTTGTTAAGACGAGAGTTCTTTTCGTGGTCGTTACCTCTTTCGCCTAATGGCTGTTGTAGACAATGAGGAACGGTAAGCCACACCCTTAAGCCCTACAACGCAAGTTCAAACGTGATTTGGTTATCATCCGCCGAACCAATGTGGAGTTAATGAGTGAGCTTTTTCGTCGTTGGCTACACATCAAGTCCAAGTGGGCCTCTCACGCGTGAAGTGGTATTGTCTACTTCGGCAACCACGCAAATAATTGGCCGGAGAATGCCAGAGGACGGTTAATGAGCCCAGCGCGCCCGATAGAATTTCTGGCTGCTGCGCTGCAAAATGCTTCCCGGGATATGGATGCACACTGAGTGGCTCATGAGAGAATATGGAATGCAAATGGCGCACGTATATGATCTCCTCGAGGTTGTTTGTGTTGAATTGCACGCCAAGACCATTATTTATCGGATACTGATATAGATTACCCTTAATCGTGAAGAGAGATAAGTGGGAGAGCAGCCGAAAGTGTTCCAGCATGAAACTAACGTCAGATGAGGTGGGAAATGCTACTCTGGAGAGTACGCGGAGCAGGCAATCCCGCCAGAATTTCAGGAACGTCATGCTTAAAAGGAAAGTTACACAAACATATCGGCAACGTGAAGCATGACAAGTACAAATAGTAAAATAGCTGGCGAGTCCAGACTATGCATGGTAGAGCAACAAAAGATTGTGAGGCTACTTTACAGATCACAGCTGTATCTGTTCTACTGCTCGTCAGTTCTCCACGCGTGAGTCTGCATGTATGCCATAGAGGGAGAGATATGAACTCAGCAACGCTTCATTCAGCCGGAAAAGTAGATGCACGCAGTGAATGTTTGCTCCTTATGGAGTCGCTCGCTAACGATTGACCTTCACACCGAGTTACGCGCGATCTGTTGATCCAGTAAATGCCTCTCAGTATTCAACGGCAGAGATAATATATCCTCAACACAGTTAACGAGAAGGCGCTCGTAATAACTGGATTTAATACAATACCAATTGAATCAATGTACAAGAAAATTGTCTCTCACCTCGAATGTGATAATCCCCAAAAATCAAAGAAAGAAAGTGCCCGCACAATAAATCGACAACCAGGCACCGATCAACAACGGTGGACGATAAAACGAGTTGAGCCCACTCAAACAAATGATCATTGGTTTGGCCAGAGCAACACGACTGTTCGTGCATCGAGAAACGACGGGAATCGTAAGTTACTCCAAGAAAATTACGGGAGAAAAATGTCTAACGTCGGATTTTATGAGTTTACATGGCTCGGACTAAATGGGGGTAAAGGAAGCGGTCAAATTAGGTGGTGCAAGAATAATTTGTCTCATTTGGGGAAGAGAGCAGAGCGTACGGCCACCTTTCAACACTAAACAAAGCTCAGCAATCTCAAGATAACGCAACAACTATTGACAAAATCAACACCGGGCCCCGGAAACCGGCTGGTTTCCCAAACTCAAGCTGGCAATATGAACAGCGGTAACAACCAGTTCGGCGGGATGGTCCACACCTACTGCTTTATCCGTAGTAACTTTGTGTCACTCCGCAGACGCGTTTAAAATAAAAGTGATCTGATGTCCCGTCTTACAGTGCCATCTGAGGATCTTACCGACACCTGGCGTACATGTGTGTCGTCACCTACAGTGGTAATACCGTAGGGCCAAACACCCCTGGAGGCTCTTTCGTGAAGAACTACATCGCCTACTTGACGATCGCATGAAGCTGTCAACCACTTAGGTGTACCTTGCAGCTGGTGTAAGTATTCACGCCGCCATCGTTTCAAAAGCAGACTGGATAAGTGCTGTGCTTGTCTCCAGCCCTTGGTGTAACGTTCGTACAATGTAACCTCTTCTGTATTAGGGCCTATATATTCGAGTGCAACAACAGTGAATCACTAGGACAAAATACCTGGGGATTATCTGGATCATCATAAACAGGCAAGAGTGGCCTATCACTGACGATTCGTTCAACTTCCATCATGTGGGTGGTAAGTGACTCTTAACTTATTACTTGCTGTTGCGTTACCGACGACAGAACTCGTCTCACTGTTCGGATCGTACTTTCCAAATCCCCGCCCCGATGTCTTGCACCCGGAGGATTAAAATACAAATCAACTACTTGATTCGATAGCCTATCTATCGACGCACACTGGTACAGTTGTCGCAGCCTTCGTTTTACCTCCAAGTCTGCTCCAACGAAGTTGGAGCCGTTGTTACTGTAAATGGCGTCCGGCTTGCCTAGCCTTCCAAAAATTGCACAAGAGCCATGAGAAAAGAATCCGTAGACATGGAATGAGCCACTTCGATGTGAATGGCCCGAGTCCGTAAACAGGTAAATATGCAGCCATACCGTCTGAGCTCGCTTGTTCCTATAGGCACTCTGAATGGGCCGAAATAATCCTGAATCAGTAACCGTCCGTCGACGCTCTCATCGACGGAATTGGCGCCATCGTTTGAGTGCACTGCTCAGCATTAACCCTTTTCCAGTGACAGCACTCACTTAACACTCGTTTATCGGCCGCCATACCTTTTAAAATCCAAAAATACCTTCTAATACTGGCATGTACATGGAAGGCACTCATATGCCCTGCGGACTCGTGATAGTGACGTATCGAAGGACTTGTGACAGCACTGTGACTAAGAATAATCACCAGCTTCACACCGTCTCCATTTTCTAATCGGATTCTACCGCCGAGATGCAGTGCTCCACCTATCAACGCTGGCAGCAATATTTCAAGTTTACCCACCTTTCGAGGAATTACGGTGGACGATCTCATGACCCTGAGTTCCTTGGAGAACTCGCGCTCTTGCACGAGCTCAACTAGTTTGAGACAAAAGGCATTGATGTCGCACGCAAGACGGGTTCTCACTCTGATTGATGCGCTTTGTCCGGTGGATATAACCACGGACAAAAGTTAACGTAACGTGATAACCAAGCTACGGCCCGCAGTAACTTAGTCCAGCTAGAGTACCTTGGTACCAGCTGGTCCAGTATAAAATTAAGGTCCGATTTCGTGGTAATCGCAAGGATGCGCCTAATTTCAAAGTCTTCCATTAACGAGCACAAAGTTAGCACTTTCTGCCATTGTTCTTCTGAGTTCAACAGAAAGCTGGGACCCCGTTACCAGAGGTCCATCTTCTTGATCAAGGCTTACGACACTCCCCCAGACGCCACATCGACCTGATTTAATTCTGAAGGCACACTCTTCCACTGTGAAACAGAGTTGAGGTCGCGGATTAGTCCTACATGACTGGCAACAAAAATTGCCAAACGCGATGAGGTGTCTTGTAGGTATTGCGACACTACTATAGAATCTATCCATAGTAAAACGTTGCGTATTAGCGTCAACTCACGGATAAGGAAGTACCTCGGCCTGGACGTTAGAACGGCTGCCTTCATCTCCTTATTGTTGAGCGATGCCCATCTATTTTGTCTCCACGGCAAACCTATCGCAAAGTGACCATGCTTGGGTATTACACTGCTGTCAGTCATATTCAATGCTCGCCTGTCCTCCACAGAAGGCTCCTTGTTCTCCGAAGTGCATCCGTCAGTGTGATCCAACTCATACATCCTTCCGATGGGATCATCCAACGATACCGGACGTACTCCAATGAGGTTTACACAGTGTTCATTCCGGGCTTCGGTGCGCCATGGACCTCGGAGTCTCCAGCCGAACATGGTCTTACTCGCATAGGGCTCATTGATGCTGCCCATTCTCTGCTCCAGCACCCAGTGTGCTCCAGAGACATCGCATCCTATCAAAATCCCCACGCCGATTCTAGTTAAGTTCTTGAAGGGACCACCCTTTAGGTGCGTCCATCTATCTACTTCCGATTGGTGGGCAACGTCAGCCTGAGTCACTGGCAGCTGTTTTACCATATAAACTGAATCAGCTGTGGTAGGATGCTTCTGATCCAACGATTGTAACTCGATAGATACCTTATTGCATGATGTTGCAGCGGTTCCGTGCAGAGTACGGAATATCATCTGGCAGGGCTGTCCCTGCAAACCAATTGTCCGTGCAGTACATCCATCGAGCAATGTAGTGTCAGACCCGTTATCCAGAAAGGCATACGTTGTGACTGACGCCTTCGGGCCAACCAACCTGATCCGGACGAATCCTAGACACACGCCGTTTACATTGGACGTAGCACCGCACAAGGAGGACTGTGTTGTTTCCCCCTTGCTCTGTCAGAGCTTATCCTCATGGACCAACGTATGATGGCGTCGACCACAACCACATCGTATCTGTACTCTACAACACTCGGTCACATAGTTCGTTTTTAGGCAAACAAAACAGCGTCCGGTGTTCTTCAGCATTGCTTTACGTTGCTCCAAAGACTGACCGCTGAACCGACCGCGATCGGGTATATCGTGATTGCCCATACAAACCGGACACTCCAAGTTCGCTTTCTCGTACGACACACCTACTTCGACGTTGCACCTCGAGTATCTGATTCTGGAATGTCCAGAGGGCGGTGAGTTACCCGTCTTCGTTCCTGAGCGAGCAGCAAACTGACCATACTGACTAGCACGTAAGAAATCGCTACAATAAGGTTCCCTCCCGCACTCAGTTATACCCTCGGCAACTTCTGCTCATCTTTCCTGCGGATGGTGAGGCAATCGCTCAACTGCTTTAATGAGGTTTGTTGTGCAGTTTAACTCTGCACCATAATCTAGCTGCATTAACATCGCCTGACAGTTTTTCATTTGGCTGGCAAGTCCACGCAAGCCATCAACGTCGACGGCGGCTAATCTAAGACCCATGAAATCCTCCTTACTTACCACTTGCATGTCGGCGGCCAAACTGCTGGTGCAAAATCCTCGTAGCCTCTGTAAAACCCACCTCCTTTGGCCGGAGTGCACAGTGCTTAATTGCCTCTTTCGCCCTACCACGGCAATAATGCAACAAGTACGAAAGCTTCGATCCTCTGTCAACTAACTTGTCTACCACGTTACTTGCAAAATCTCTGAGAAAGGTAAAGTAGTTCTTCGGGGACCCATCGAAACTATCCAATTTAATTTCCGGGAGACTAGCTCCTAGAACCAAAGGTCCGAGTGCTCGCTCTAACGACTCGACAGGTCTAAACAAAAGGGGTTTGTTTCGGAGGCCATCGATTGACCAGGGTGGCATGGTGTACTAAACTTAGTGCCGGCTGTCGAGACGGGCTCAGATTTCGCGGCCCCACCCTGTCTTTTATGAAGTTCGAGCATTCTAAGTCTCATTTCTTGCTCCTCTGCCTTCACGATCAGCTTTTCCTCTAACAGATCATCAGAAACTTCATTTGAAAAATTCATCAGAGCACGATTAAGCAAAACGGGCAAAACAGCACTGGATTTGGACACACTCTCCATCTTCTCCGGTGGGGCTGCCACCGTCCCTATCGCTATCCCTGGGCCGGATCCCTGCTTAGTTCTAGGGGCCCCAAACAAACAACAATCATGCTCAGCAGCACTCGGTTCAGGTGGGACCCTAGCATTAAGAAAGTTTTTAGAATTACTCAAAACATTTGGCATGAAAAGATCGTTCGTAAACTTTAGAGAATTAGAATTAATAGAAAGGGGGACATCACCGTAGTTATGGGTATTCAAATGATTTTCGTCCAACATGGGGAATGGTTCATGGGACATTGTAGCAGCCTCGGTTGGTAAAGAAGTGCTTGATCGTCCGGTATAAAAACGCTGGTCACGGATGGCAGGATCAGCCTCGATAACGCCATGGTTGTTAGGACCGGTGGAACCTTCCACAATGTCCGACTTCATCATTCTTGCAGAATGCCGGAATTCAATGACTGAATTTATTTTGTAGTAGTTAGAGTGCAAAAGTTTTCGTCAGATGTTGAGGAATTCGGGTACTATTGAATCGTTTGCTAACAATTGAAGTTCACACCGAGTTACGCGCGATCTGTTGATCCAGTAAATGCCTCTCAGTATTCAACGGCAGAGATAATATATCCTCAACACAGTTAACGAGAAGGCGCTCGTAATAACTGGATTTAATACAATACCAATTGAATCAATGTACAAGAAAATTGTCTCTCACCTCGAATGTGCTAATCCCCAAAAATCAAAGAAAGAAAGTGCCCGCACAATAAATCGACAACCAGGCACCGATCAACAACGGTGGACGATAAAACGAGTTGAGCCCACTCAAACAAATGATCATTGGTTTGGCCAGAGCAACACGACTGTTCGTGCATCGAGAAACGACGGGAATCGTAAGTTACTCCAAGAAAATTACGGGAGAAAAATGTCTAACGTCGGATTTTATGAGTTTACATGGCTCGGACTAAATGGGGGTAAAGGAAGCGGTCAAATTAGGTGGTGCAAGAATAATTTGTCTCATTTGGGGAAGAGAGCAGAGCGTACGGCCACCTTTCAACACTAAACAAAGCTCAGCAATCTCAAGATAACGCAACAANAGCGTACGGCCACCTTTCAACACTAAACAAAGCTCAGCAATCTCAAGATAACGCAACAAACATTGAGAAAATCAACCTTCCTCCTCCGACTACTCGTCTGTTTTGTCGTTTTCCAGCGTATGTTAATTCAGCGGAAGGAACGATATATGCATCCTAGTAGCCTGGTCTTGCGCATGGTTTACCTTGGACACATATGTGCATATATATCTCAGAATGTACAGATGGCAGTAGATTATAGGTAAATATATATATATCGATATCGAACGTGGAAATTGTTGTTTTTTCGTTATGTTAAAGGGGATAATGTTTGGACTGACAACCACCCAAGCCACGTTTGCTCCTGAACCTACAGTTCTCTAAAGAATGATTGGCCTTGAGGCATACCTTGCCAAGCCTCTTCGTTGATACCGTCGACAATCGTTCTGCTATATTCATAGCTCTGAGTCGTGAACATTGATCCATGGAATGATTGCCGTTACATTCTAAACAAGATGGGACGTAACCCCGTCCTGGTTCGTCCGTCGCGATAGTGGCTAATGACGCACTACGGCTTCCACGGGCCTCGGATCGTTCGTTCTTGAAATACCCATCGCGTCTTTGGCCTGATTCTCCCGTATACATGACCTGTGCAGCAGCTACCTCTGCACAATCATACGAATTCGAACAAGTCTTTGAAAGTGGGTTCTCGAAGTGTTCAACGTTCGCCGGATGCTTTTTGGACCATTCAAGCTGTGTAACGCATGGAGAAACCGTTTAATTATCGTTGACACGGGTACGGAAGCATTCAGATCTGATTCGTTCGGCATCTGCTTCACTGTATTTAGGCAGGCTTTCATCTCTATTACCACCTTGTTTAATGCGTCCCCATCATTCGTTCTTGTGGTCGGTCACCAACTAGCTGATTGATGTGGCCCGAGCTACAAGGTGCGGGCGACCGAACCTCGTCGTACGTGTCTCCACCACATCTCGAAAATCTTCCTCCGGTTCCAATATGGCACAACTTTCGATAGCTTCTCGTGCTTTGCCATCACAACAATGAATCATATAACATAAACCGGCTCCCGGATCCTGTACAATGTTCAACACATTGGACTGAAAACTACGAATAAACAACCTGTACCTCACGGGATCATGATTGGATTTAATTATGTCTCGTTCGGGAAGGTTCGGCGGAGGATTAATAATCTTACCAAGTTCACTCGCTTCCTGACTGTTTTCGCCGACTGGTCAACAACCTTCGCACATGCCTTCGGAAGGACTCGGTCTCGCAAACCATCAAGTTGCACTGCGCTACCGAACCACTGAGCCACCGACCCGACACTCACTGGTCTTTTAACAGGAGTATTGAACAAAGTACAGGCAGCATCAGTGCAAACATGAGAGTCAGAATTTTCACTTTGTTTTCCTGCACAAACTATCTGGCAGTTACCATCAGGCTTATAAATACTTGGACCTGTGTCAGCTGAATACTGTATTGTGTACTTTGAAATGGATGGTTCCAATTCCCTTATGCGTAATTCAGTTCCAGCCAGCTCCTCTGTTAACCTAATCTCGTCACCACCATCTTGCAAATCACCGATATAACATCCGTGGTTGTTTTCACTCATTATGCGTGAACCACTAGTCAACTTACGTTTATCGCGCGCGCGTTTTCCTCTCGACGCTAGATCCGCGGGGTTCCCCGATGTCTCGACATATCTCCACTGAGCAGGAGAGGAACACTGAGGTACAGTGGACAGTCGATTTGCAGTGAACGTGGTAAACCGCTCGGTTGTAGTACATGTGGTGCTCTACAAGAGTCTCTGACTACCCTAAGTAAATGCAGGCGTATTTCACTGAGTATAGTGACAAAAAAATGAACGAGTGCAACAGGATGGTTACGGGAGTTTCAGCAGGTTATAGTGATAAAGAGCTTGACTCAGAGAGGGTTCAAGCGGACCACCACGATATTCCAAATTACCAGCATCCGGGAAGCGAAGATATTCCGAGATTACCGTGGGCGGCAAAAACGCGGTCGGGTGCTGCGACGATGTTCAGAGTACAGAAGAGCTGAAAATGGTTGAGATCCTTGTAGTATCGTCAAGCAACAACGCTGCAGGTAAAGGAGCAAAAAGACGCGCGTGCACAAAACCTTATTGGTCTTGCAAAGTCATTTTTAATCAATCCGAACAGCATGCACAGATGACGCAAAACGCTGTTGTACAATAGTGAAGCATCGTTTGTGAACGAAACCAAGGAGAAATCTCTACAAACATAACAGCTAAAAGACTACTATCGAACCCGCCGAAAATGTCAGATTGGACTTTATTTTATGTTCTTCCGTAGCCCGAACAGATAGACGGGCTGCCGGGACTGCTACGGTTAGTTCTAAACGATGGGAGAGACGCGCGACTTTCCCATCAGCATGGAACACACGTTAGGTTCATTGTGGTTTTCTACCCCAGCATAAACTAATGCTCCATAACCCAACTCAGAGGCAACTGATAAACATCGCAGTCTCACATCCACTGCGGCAAACGCTCTCGGTACAAGGAGGCGAGGAATTCCCACTTTTTCCAACGAACGGATATCGATAAGAAGTCTGCGCCATTCATTC
Source organism: Paragonimus westermani (assembly GCA_008508345.1). Taxonomy (NCBI): domain Eukaryota; kingdom Metazoa; phylum Platyhelminthes; class Trematoda; order Plagiorchiida; family Troglotrematidae; genus Paragonimus; species Paragonimus westermani. The sequence goes on along the minus strand of QNGE01004981.1, from coordinate 39,741 downwards.
AGTTCCTCCTTGTCTGAAATCTCGTCCCAGTTCATGCCTCCTTACGAACAACTGTGACAGTAGCCTGGCTGGAAGCAGTAGGGGGACAACAAATCCTAAAGGATCGTAGACAGAGACTACAAAGGACAGTAGGGCTTTCCCAGTATATCCAGCGTGGATCGTTTTCATGCGACTGGTAATATAGTAGCCGTAGACATTCCACATTACTCCGAGAGTTGAATACATAGAACAAGATAGCAGATTACGGTTCATACACTCACTTGAAACCGATTCGGTCAACTGAAGAAGCAATGCTCGTTTGTCGTTGCTCATCCACGTGGTCAAATTAAAGCCGCCTTCAGACGCGACCATTATGAACTGGGAGGCTAGACCTCGGGCTTCTTCTGCGGAGTCGCATCTGAGCAGGCAGTCGTCAACGTAAAAACTCTCCTTCATAACCGATAAAGTTAAGGGGGGAACTTCCTTGACACAATCTTCTGTAGTTCGGCTGAGTGCGAAACTGGCGCAGCCGGGGGAAGATGTAGCTCCAAACGGGTGAATCGTCATGCAAAATGCAGCAGGTTCTCGATGGAACTGTCCATCAGGTCACCACAAAGTTTGTAGACAGTCTCTGTCACTTGCAGCGATCTTGACTTGGTGGAACATGGCCTCAATATCGGCCACTACTGCGATACGTCCAACCCTGAATCTCATCAGAACACCGACTAAACTGATGACAAGATCAGGTCCCTTCAGCAGTTGTTTATTCACTGAAGTGCCTTGATAACTGCATGCGCAATCGAGTACGACTCGGATTTTTCCTGGCTTATTCAGAAGCGTAACAGCATGATTTGGGTTACACCAGAGACTCTTCCCGAATCAGGCCTTTCGAGTTTCACGGGTTCTGCAAATCCTTTCAACAAATAACCTCCTACAGCAGTAGTATATAACGGATGCATTGCAGGGCCTTTCGTAAACTTCTTCCGAAGTGACGTCAACCTTTGGCAAGCGACTGGGTAATTGTTGGGCAACCATGCTTCCACGGCGAGCTAATTTCATAATGAAGTCACGTTTCGCAATAGACAACTTCATCTGTTCAAGCGCAGTTTTACCCTCAACGGGTATGGACAGACGAAAACTATTTGGTTCCGAAAATTCCAATTCCTACATACATTCAAGGAAAATGGAGTTTTTGTTAGGTTTACGATATATGGCGTTAACAGACCAGCCCTTCTGCTCATCTCCATCAACGCGACCCAGTAACACTCAGCCAAGTGGAGTACGTGTCGCTAACGGCTCCGTCTGATTTCCACGCCTCTGTTCGAGTGTCTAGTGGACCTCCGGTACGTTCATTCCTATAAGTACTCCAATTTGGAGACCACGATTATCGGAAAAAGTGAAGTCCTGCAGATGCTTAAAACGTGTAGGCTGCTCTAAAGATGGTGCTAATATCAGGACCTTAGGCATCTTTACAGAACAGAACTGATTTACATGTATCGGTGTGCCGCAATCTATCGGATATAAGTCAATCTCCGTTGAGGATGGGAGAAATTGGGAATCTTTCCTTGCCGTTGAAACGTTAAGTATAGCCAACCTGGTCGGCAATTTCAGCTCTCTCAAAAAATGCTGATCGACAAGCGTCGAGTCTGATCCCGAGTCAGGTAACGCGTTGGTTTCTATAGTTATCTCGAAATCACGCAACCTAATCGGGATCACTCCCGGAGCTACTCGGCTGTTAGACGAAGTTGTAGCGTTGTAGCGCATCCGCGGCCGCACACCTCGCAACGCCATACACTCACGTCACCGCGACCTATGGCACCGATGGTTCCCTTGCGTACGGCACGCATCCGCTCGCGGCCGCGCAATAACTGAGCGCTGAACAGTAACTAGTGGGGTGGTTCAAGGAAGCGTTCTGGGTCCGTTGCTCTTCTTAATGTACATAAATGATCTGTGCGACGTTATTACACATGGCAAGCCCTTTCTGTTTGCTGACGATATCAAAATCGTTTACACATTCCGCCAGGGCAGTAGTATCAATTTCTGTCTACAAGATATACGACAGGACCTAGCCTCCTTGCAGTTGTGGTGCAGAACATGGCTGATGTCGTTCTCAGCAGACAAATCGAACATCCTCACTTATGGTTGTAAAATACCC
>QNGE01004981.1:0-28873 GCA_008508345.1 Paragonimus westermani | reverse complement strand
CGTTATCATTGTGAGTATGGGCTTCGGATACTGCCAGGACGCCCAGACCTGTGCAGGAGAGCGATTAGGGCCCTCATCCAAAGCCTTTGGCTAAAAAGCCTGAACCGCAACCCAGCAGCTGTCTCTCTCACACACACAGGCGACGGCATCAAACACCACTGTACACACAAACCAAGCAACCAGACAAACGGTCAGTCCAGGCAAAACGGAGCAACAACACAGTCTCCACGCACAACAAACGCACGCATCTGCTTTTTGTCTGGCTGCTCCCCATCGGCCAATCTGACAAGGTTGAACCCGCAAGGACCGAAGTCCTAGTCAGCACAGCCCTCCGGATCAAAACAGCACGTGAGCCTGACCACCACGCCAAGGTAGCAGAAAAGGTCAGGACATGCATACATACTCATATGCGCAAACACATATATAGATGCATGCATGCTTGCGTGTATGCGGATGCAATCGCGTGTATATACGCATATATCCACGTATAAATATGTGTACCTGCACATGTACATATATATGCTACGTAGCAAGACCGTATGGACGCAGGATCTAATCCCTAGTTGGTCGCTTTCAAAAATTTGGTCGTGCAAAGCTTCAACATTAATCGTTACTTTTGCAACAAGTTGTTCATCAAAACAAGAGCTTCCGGTGGAATTGGGACTCCAGGACAACAGCATCTTCAAGGAAGGGCTCTATCCAAGACAGACATTGAGATTAATCCCCTTCTATTCTGAGTCCCTTCGACTCAATAACAAACCATGGTCGATTGCACCATAACCAATAATAAGAAAGCCATGCAGTCGACTTGCACATTTTGTTCTCATATCAAAACTAAGTATTCCTCTGTGTTGCATCATACCCACGACAGTTAAATATGCCACCTTATATCTGGAAATCTAACCCCAGAATGGGGAGGCGTTAGCACTGACGTTCACTGGAAACGAGTCGAAAGCTGGGCTACAAGGAGTGAATATATATGTGAGATAGATGCTACCAACAGCAGTCAGGACGGAGTAAATTGTACGCGAAGAGCATGTGATAGACGTGAAACAAGAAATGAACCGGTTTATGAGGACGGCAGTGAGCGAGCAAAGAAATGTTGTTCGGGTAGAGGTGAAACATACAGGTGGCCGAACGCGCAGTTGCAACCCGAGTGATTTTAGCCTGTGAAAAATGACGGCGAAGAAAACTGACATTATCACTCTGAACAGCTGACGTTTAGTCGCACCTGCTCGTTTCCACAGTTTGTGAGACAACCTTGTGTCTCTCCCGTATCGAGTGGTCTTTCAACTTTCGCCTTGCCTGCTTAAGAGGATATCCTCTTTAAAATTCTCTGATTAATTTCTGGTCCTGGTGCCTTCATGTTAATTTGTTCGCCAAACGTCGGGACATACGTCACCACCCAGACAACCCTCGGACTGAGCAAGACAGTGAGAGAGTAAAATCCTATGGTGTTCTCCAGAACACCATTTTTTGTTTTCCGATCGCCCGTGGACGTAAATAATTTTAGAACACAAATTTGCGCAGAGCGGAACCTTGGATTATGTTTCACACAGGCAGGTTTCCTTAATAACCGAGATCCTAGAAAATTAAAGGATGCACTTCTGCTTGCTCTCGTGAATGACATTAGTTACGTATCTGTGTAATCAGAACTGTTACTCCGGTGAACATCAAGTGACGTATGTCCGCTTATTGCCCTATTCAATTTCATGAGAGAAACTAATTGTCTTAAAAAGTAAATTTGCCAGGCTACACGAACATTGACCTGGTGGTGAAACGGTTGCCTCGCTGGTGAGACCCGGTAAACTTCACCTCTTTGTAGCCTTCGTAATATGGGTTTGAAAAACCGCTGGACTTTTACGCGTAAGTTATGGCGGGTTTCTTTAACGCAAAATAAGCAAGTTAGTTTACAGCACTCCAGCTAACTACAAATGAGGCTCGTTTCCTTGGCTGCGTCCATGCCATGACCATGAGAAGAAAAGCCAACCATACTTAGAACAAAGACTTGAACGTCGGGATGGTGAACCGGTCATCAAAATCAACTACATATAGACTATGACATTCAGCTTCAAAGTGCTTGCAATTTGTAAACAAGCCTCCAAGCTATATGTGAAGGTAGGATATCTTCAGCGAGATAGCCTACACGGTATTGTGCCGGTAACTGCATTTGTTGCAAACAAAACTCTATTGTTTGACGGTACCATTTACTTCACTGAGCTTGACTGGCGGTCAGCCCACTTATAGCCCCCAGCCACCACTCGTGAGTTGCGGAGACCCAAGCCCGGAAGACACACTTGCTGTATAAGGGCTGAATCTCTAAACACCCGTCCTGTTGCGCCTTCACTATATTTTCACACTGCACCTTGTTTCAGTCCGCCGCATCGTTGATAACAGGCGATTAATGTGGTAAGCAGCTGGCTGAAGTCCCTAGCATGACTTATTCACTTGAATTACCCTCGACATTCCACCGGACGTCCATTATATATCCCTTATATTTGCCTACTCCGTTGATGCCGCCTAATGTGGGCGGTTGAACGTGGGCCTCGTTAACCAAGTAGTTGAAGACGGCTCAACATTTCAACCGTGGCCGCCAAGCTTTGCGATTGTGAAGTGGCAGCTCCCACCGTCATCTACTATGCCTGACCCTCATGTCATCAGACATGTCATGGTCTTGAGAATATGGACACATTCCTTGCACCCCCGACAACACCCATGCAAAGTGTGTACTAGTATGCTCACGTCCACAAACATTTTCAGACAACTTGGCGTAACGATCAAGCTTATTTGTTGTTCTTGACAAGAATATCAACCTTTGCAGCTTCAACCATGTCAAATTTGACAAGATGGGGCAGGGAAACTAGAGATCAATGTGTTCTTTGTGAATCGGTTCGGCATGACGTTTGTTCTTGTCTGGTCTGGTTTCGTTAATGTAATTCGTTTGCCCCTGCAGCATTATCGGTCTTAAAATGTGTGGACATTTTAAGTGTATGGCTCTGGAATTTGTGCGTAACTGTTGCAATCCGCTCGCTGTTCCTGGTCGATAATGTTGCGAGTGTGTGGTTTCATGCGTCACCCGCTGCGCTGTGGTACAGGCTTTCGAAGCAAGGACTTCGGTTGGAGCACTAATCGTTCTCCTTCCTACGGCTGGGCCTATCGACAGTATACCAAGCCCACATAAACTATGCAGATACATCATAGAAAAAATGCCATACTACATCGACCGTCACACAGGATAAATCGGGTCGCCTTACCTGCTATTTGCGGCAGGGTGGGTGGGCGAAAATATACTACTACCAAAACCCTCCACTACCCTCTTCCCTAATGATCCCGCCAACGAGGATCCCAAAGCAGGCAATGCTCACTCGAGTCTCAGTAACACAACGACCAGCCTGATACATTCCCGGGGATGTGAGGCGCTTTCCATTGGGGCATGCAATGTGCACACGTTACTGGGTTGTCGCAACACTGGGGAACGGCAGGAACGGCGAACTGCACTGATTGCTATGAAGCTGAGCCGGTATGTAATCGAAATGGCAGCCTTGAGTGAGACAAGACTTGTGGATCAAGGGCTGGCTATCACAAACGCTCGATACCACATGGATGCGGGTGACATCATGACGTGGACCGACCTACGGTGTGGTCATCATCATTTGCTTGACTACGTGATTGTGTGGCAAGCACGACGTTCGTGAAGTGCATATCACGCGAGTGATGTGTGGCGCTGAATGTAGCAGCGATCACAGACTGATCACGACCAAATTTCTTATTTATGGATGCAACCCTGCTTACCGTTGGTCATCCGGACAACGGCAAGATTCCAGTGTCAAACGACTGGAGACATGTGAGATGAGGACTACTTTTCCGCGTGCCGTTTAATTTCTTCTACAAGACGCTCAGTCTACACAAGCCGAAGGCATGTGTCAGGACTTCAAGAAGAAAATCACGGCAGAAGTCACCGGGACCATCGATATGGAACACCAAAATTGTTAAGGCTTGTTTTGATGACAAAAATGTAAGAGAGATGAATGCGGCGATTGTAGTCTTTACAATGGGCACGGACAATGAAGAAACCAGAGCGACAAATTGGAATGTTTGCCGTCAACTAATAGAACGCGTTTGCGCAATCAAGGACGACTGGTGGACAGGCAAGGTAGGCGGATGCAGGGCTAGACTGATCGCCGACAACACAGGGAGTTCTACGATTCTCTCAAAACGATTTTTGGTCAATCCGCCCATTTATCAGAGCGCTGATTCGTGTGGAGATCGGCTAGGCGTGCACCCAACCAGAGGACATCGTGAAACACTGAGGCAAACACTGCTAATCTACCGAACCACCCTACTACCATTGACTGAGCGACGGTGTACAGCCTGCGGCAACAGGCCATCAAATTTTCACTTGCTCTCGCTCCAGGTTTGCTAGAGTTGTAGACAGCAATCGGACACCTGCGCAGTGGATAAGCTGCAAGCAGGGATGGGTTGTTAGGTAAAATTCTGAAGAATGGCGGACCGGCACTAGAACACGCCCTGGTCCAGGTGGTTCACTCTATATGATAACAAGATGGAATACCACGAAATTTAAGGATGCTCCGATAACATCTCTCTTTAGAGGAAAGGGTGAAACCTATGCCCCAACAGCCATCGGAACACTTGTCTAATGAGTTGCACTAGCAAGGTGCTCTCTAGAATCCTAATTAACCGGCTGAATATAAACGTTTCGGAATTAAATGTTCCCGAGCAGCAGTTTGGAGTCCAGGCGAGTCGGAGTACGATCGACCCGGTGTTTGCTCCTCGATAGTTCCAAGGGAAGTGCCCGAAACGAAGCCAACCCTCTATGACGTCTTCGTGCACCTCACCAAGACGTTTCTGTGCGTGAGCTGCAAAGCGTTGTGAAGTGTGCTTGGTAAGTTTGGATGTACAGGTGCCTTAATCTATTTAGTCCGAATGTTGCATGTGGGGATGAAGGTACGAGTACAATCGTGTGGATCCCCTCCGATGACCTTGACATTGTCAAGATTGAAGTAGGGTTGTGGCCAAGCACCAACCCTATTCAATTTATGCTTGACTGCCACGCTAACAATTGCTTTCCAGGACACGACAGAGGACGGTGTTGAGGTTGAGTACAGAACGGATGGAGCTCTACTGAATATCCGACGCCCCGGCGCCCGAACCCGATCAAGTCCCTCAATGATGCGCATACTTCCGCTCGTAGATGATGGCGCGCTGTTCGCACACAACGAGAATGAAATTCAACAAATAACCACTGCTTTCAAAACTGCGGCATCCGCCTTTGGACTGAATATCAACACAGGAAGGACACCCTCCTTCATTCAGCCTTCTCCGGGCGAAGATGCTCTTCCTGCATCTGTGCCTGAAATTCGCATCTCCCACCATTTGGTTAGCAAGTCGTCCACAGATCTGTCCACGGATCGCAAGCTGCGAGATCGCGTGGCAAATGCTAGCGAAGTTTTGGACGCCTCGAGAGATTTTTCTGGAAAACCATAGTCTGCAGATGACCATCAACCTGTGTTTCTACCGTTCAGTAGTGCCCCCGACAATGTTGTACGACAGTGAAACTTGGGGATTTTACCAACGGAACCTGTAGCATCTGTGCCGTTTCCACCGCCATGCTGATGCTGAATCACCTTCGTTGCCCAGGTCATATCCGTCGGATCAGCGACGACCATATTCTTGAACAGCTTCTGTGCGGACAATTAAAATCAGGTAAGCAAATTCCTGGTGATCGAAAGCGAAGATACCAAGATGTTTTCCGGTCTTTTGTTCCGTAACATAGGTTTTGGATGCTAGGAAGACTTGGCACTGAATCGGGCAATCTGGAGATAGATTGTCCATGGGATGTACGCAATCCCACTGGGCAGCAGTTGCAGGACCGTGAATAGAAACGCGCGGTACACAAGAGGAATATCGGTGCCACCGGTCACCATGACATGACCATACGGCGTTGAGATATGTGCGGCCGCGAATGTGCCGGTCGCTCAGGAGTAGTAGTGTTGTATAACAGGCAGTTTCGTTTGTGGGTGACACGGCGTCGTTCGGATGCGCTTGATTCCCAGTTGTTGCATGCGTGTTCGAAACTCATCGCTTTCGAAGCATGGTCCCTGATCCGTCAAGATCGCCTTTGGTACACCGTGGTTTGCTACAATGTGCTTCATCACCATATCTCCCACCGTAGATGCTTTCTGATCCGGAACGCCAGTCGCTTCGATCCAACGGGTAAAGTGTTCCGTCATGACCAGAACGTACTGGTTACCGCGGGCGTTCAGTGGAAATGAGCCCATAAGATCCCTAGACCAGAGCTCACCGATTTCGGGGACNTCGCAGGGCCTCTTCGCGCTGCGTCCAGCACCGCCTTCGCCCTGCCCTTCACCAGCGTCCGCAGGGCAGCCAGCTTCCCACGGTCGGTCTTGACTCCGACCACTTCGGCCACGTCCTCCAAGTCCTCCAGGAACGTCCGGACGTCTCCATCTTCGAACGGCTGTGGCCAGGGAATCTTCATCCTCGCGTTCGTCACGGCACCAGTTGTTGTGTCCGCGAAAGACGCTTGGCCAACAAGTTGGTTTATTGCGCAAACTTCCCTATAGGTCATGTCAAAAACTAAACCACAAACGTGTACACTCATTTGCACGACGGACATGCACTCACATACATTGGGTGACAGTACGTGGTCGTTCGCCTTGGTGAAAGTTCTCACACATCATGTACACACTGTTTCGATAGTCTCTTCTTGTCTATCGTGCTCGGGGCTTGTCCTTTTGCTCCTGAATGTCCCCTGTGGGTAATACACTACTTGTGAGTAGTATACTACTCACAACGAAAGTGCCTGTTATACAACAGTAGGTAATCAATATGCTCACGGTACACCGTAAGCCAAGAGACAACCTGTTCGTTGAGATGAAGTAGATTACGTGCGTTACTTCCACTTTTTCTTGTTCATATTAAACAACGACTGCCGTCGTTTAAAATCCACCCGCTCCATATTTTAAAAACCTGGATGTCTTTGGCTTTCCAACTTTCCTTTTCGCCATGATTGTTGGTGTAGCGTATTGTGGAGGTGTTTCTGTTTTTCCAGTCCATCTCCATATCCTGCTAAGAGTGCACTAACGCGTACTCATATAATGGAATGCTTCTTTCGTCCGATTTCCAATGACGTTCTCCTCAGTGTAGATCTTACCATTACAGCCACTCGTGTTCATTTTCGAGAGGTGGAGGTTTCGATTTCGAGCTAGCGCATGAACCGGCTCACTAGTATTGACTGGACACAGAGGCCTTAATCGCCAGCCCTCAGTCTTATTCCTTCAGATTTACGTGACCTGTGAATGGAACTGCAAGTGTTGCGGTGTTAGCCGCTTGCGGCGATACTTGAACGCAGGCGTCCTCTGACTTTGGTCATTGTGATGGACTAATCCTAACCGGATGCTGCTAACCATGCGTACATGCGCGTACGTACAGGTAATGACAAACTTGAGCGTACATATATTGCAAATATGTGAATATATGTTTGTGCGTGTGCATTCAACTTTCATGAAATTATAGCATACGTCACGTGTGTAACATAATATTAATTATGTATTATACGCTATGTAGATATAATATGTTCACACGTGTATGACACGTACATATACACTGAAAGCGTCCAGAAATCTATATATTTCTCTATCACTGAAATTACTCGATAACATGCGTATAACGTATGCACATGTCCATGTACATACACATATTCGTTTCTTATTATATATAAAAGTAAACACCGAAAATAAATCCATGTGTGGAACCGCATAACCTCATCTCTTCTGTGCGTGCGTGCGTATGCACACCAGTAGGTATGTGGACTTTTTCGTTTAGGGGGCATTTTGGAGACACCAGCGGAAAGTTATCTGCTTACATAGGAGAACAAGTAGCCGAATGAGAGAATTGCGCTTCAGTTCCATCCAGTGCATTATCAAGTGTAAAGTCTGGTTGAAAACAGCAGGCGCACACGCATCGAATTTGAATTGTGTAACATAGCGTGACGCCGTGTTGTTGGCGCCGTTCCAGCTTTCGTTCGCTTAATTCGTGTGCATGGTTCACTGGGCCTTCGGCTCATGAGTGTTCGTGATGTTTCCTTTCACATGACTGCTGCTTAGACACCCACTTCGGAAGAACGTTGTTGCCCGGTGTCACCACGTTGTCCCAAAATTGGCCCACAAGCGTTGCGAGCGCTCAGGGCAAAATCGGACGGTTTTACGTTATATAGGCTGTTTGTATCTCTTTTTCGCGGGGAACGCCCCCGTGTGCGTCCGCAAATTGCGTTCGTATACAGTAGGATATAGTCTTGAAAGCCGACAGAGGAGTTTTGTACATTTTGCAGTAATAATGCGAGGTGGTTATAGCCGCGGGAGCAATGAAGACCATCTGAGGGCTATAAAAATTTTAGTTTGAGGAGGGACAAATAAGTCACATTGAGACGTAGGTAAGCATCTGACTCTGTACCGTCCGGCTTCCGGCACAATTTCGCAACCTCGTTCGCCGGTCAAATGGGTGTGAAAACCCTTCCTCGAGTAACGTTTTGATCAGCGTCCGAAGGTTCCTCTCGATATCCGAGGTGGAAAGCAAGAATGCGCGTCCGCGTTGCCGATGGATGCTGCCGACAACGCCAGGCGTGTCCTGCCATTGTTAATCTACCCATGTCCTTCCTAGTTAGGGCTCTATGTAGATTTCATTCTTCAAAAAATCTCGCACGGCCCCTTTCAGCGGCACACTCAAGTATCTTCACTTAATCTTCGTAAAAACAATCATCCACACATTCGCCAGCATGCTATCCAGCTTCAACGATCTGACTTTCCGGCTATTTCAAAGGTTGGTTGTATTCACTCCCTGAAGAAAACACCTAGGGACATCTACGTTATTTTTTAAATAAAAATATGAATCGGATTGATGCATGACAATTTTCCTCGCGGCTGTTGGTTCTCCTAGACCGTGGCACCTTCTTTTTCTCCCTCGGAGCAATGGTTTGCTCCTCGATCCTGGTTTGTGTCACGAAACTCGATTTTGACTTCTGGTACAACTGACATTGTCACATGTCAACTGTGTCTGCTGCGATATCAGTATTGGCCCAATTGATCAACTGTTAGGAGTGACCGAATTATAGCAGCACCAAAGGAAGCTGTAACGGTAACGGGTGTGTACAAAAGGTGTGCGTACAAATAAAGGAAAGAATTCTCAAAAAATGGATGACTCACTGAAAAGTCAAAATCTGCTGAATTAAACGTGCCACCACTAGGCAGGAGGACAGCATGAGAGAGTAGGTTCGGACGACGACTGATGGATAATTCCACAAGCTACGTAGGGTAACGAACGTTCGGCGTCGATAGATAAGCAAATACATTAAGCTAAATAATTTCACCCCGTGACTGCTTCATGGGCTCAAAAATCTACGCAAAGTAAGAACGAATAGGCATTGCGTGGAAAATCCCCTTTAGTCTTTCTGGCAGTCATGTTCAAAAATTGATGGCAGTTCTTTCAAACGAGTGTACGGACGAAGTCAGCGAAACATCATCAACAAAAATATACGGAGGTGACTTGACAACTGACTGTAAACAGTAATCACTACACATCTTTGTCTGGCACCCAGTAAGCTGTCAAGTCAGCCCTAGTTAATGCAAGATTTACAATGTTACCGTCTCGAATTCCGAATAGTAGCGGTCTGAGAGGATTTGTTCACATCAGGTACAGTCTACTTATAAATTTTACACACTCAAAGCCACCTTGTCGCTGCAGGTAGAACGGCGCTTCGGTGAACAATTCGGATTCTTCATCATTATGAAAAGCTGCAGTGTTTAGGATTCCCTGCGACCGGTTGGGAGGTGCGAATAAGTATGTTCTTATACATTCCAGGGTGGCTTCAGAGGAAATCCGTATTTGTCTAACCACAATAAATTGTTCTTGTAGACCGGTCGTAAGCCCGTGTAGATGGGCTTCGTGCTGCAATACGCGTGTGAGAACCTCATCCATATTACTTGTCCAACAGGACTTTGGTGCAAGCGAAAATTTATGAGTGATTTGGAATCTTCTTGCATTCGTCCAATTGACGTCGAAACTGTTGGTTTTCCCCGTCAGGTGGCATTACTCATAGTTGATTTTATGACCTGTGGTTGGCTCTGTTGTCCTTTTGGGGTTTCCGTGAAAACGAGGTTTGATTCTTAGGTGTATCGCCGTCAACATAAGCAGTGGCGAGCACACAAGCAGGTTACCTCTCAAGCTGGAGCTCACTGGTAGCTTGCGTAAAACCATCGGAACGCACTCACCTCTCCTTGATGTTTCGTCGCTGTTTTTACAGGAGTCGAACTTTGGGTTTGTTCTGTGGTTCTGCTTGGGAGGCGGGTGTGTGAGGCCGAGTTGTATGACACCTCTACCACGGATTCCGAAATACCGGAAAGACTAAGGAACCTTTTCTCTGGCTTTTCATTCTACTTCGACCTAGCATAGGCCAGGCTTTTCGTTGTACATTCTGTATAGCTCTATACCTATGTGTGCACACGAACGGTGACACCATATATCGCATCTCACATTAAATCCCGGACAGCAGCAATTCGTCACACTATCTGTTAAAACAAGGGTAAGTGACTCTGGGCATATTGCCGGCGGCCTGTTGGTCCGGCTTACGTGACCCAAGTTATGGGCAGTTAACTGGGAAAACCTAACAAACAGAGATAATTCGCAACTTGACTGGTTTGTAGGGTTCTTACGCACTCTAATTCCCCAATGTGAAACACTAACAAAAAATGACCGAAAAACGAGAGGAACAACATGTCTCCAACTTCGAATCGTCCACGTTTTTCGCCAGTCGAGGACGTGAGCGCCTCAAACTCTCCACCATCAATGACAACGAATTCAGGATGCTAATTTTCGTCCATGAATCCCAGTCGCCAACAGATCCTGATATCCACAGTCGCATCCTGAACAACATAAAACACGATCATGGAACGACGCTGTATACGACCACCACCAAACTCCAAATGTTTGTCCACCCCGGACATGTTGCCATGTGGATCCAGCATTCGTTAAAGTTTCCAACATCTTCGGTCATTCATTAGTTGTGCTCTGGTATGCTTCATCCTAATGAATCACAGCCGGCCGGCCAGGAGCTAGCTTCGAAGTTTCTGACACCCCGTCGGCATTGTGTGTGCTTATGATCATTTCACAAATACACGTGCTAAAAATGCAGTCGTCGAGGTCATAAGGAAAACCACTGCCTAGCAGGAAAACACTTGGTGCCACAGAGCAGATCAAAGTCTCGCGGTCGACAATTCCAGAGGCTTGCCTGTCAGCCAGATTCCATCCGCGCCACATTCTTGTTCGATTGTGCTTGCAAGTAGAAGTATATTGCGTTAGCACTCAAAGCCTTTCGACTACAGCTGGATACCTCCTGTGACATGGTGCATGATGGGTTGACCACCCTTTTGTCCGACTAAACACAATGCTCACAGTGCTTTAGGTCGCATCCTGGAAGTATCTGGCGAACTATCTTTTGTGGTGTCGTTTGGCGGCGTACACTTAAAAGGCCGTTGCTACCTCGCAGGTTAGACATAGGTGGGTTTGTTGCGACACGACGGAGGTGCTGCCAACACCTCTCAGTGGCCGACACAGCGGTGGATTAATCGACGGTGACCCCATGGCATCTGGTTACACCACCAGCCAATCTGGTTTCACCGACAAATTTCACCGCCAGCACTGAATTCTTCCAGGAGTGGGTAGAATGCTGCACTTGCCCCCAAACATAAGGCCGGTTAGTCAACAGAAGCGACCACTGTCATAAGAAGCACTGCCTCTCATGGGCAAGGAACTCTATAATCTACACGAAATCAATGTCATGATACTGACCAACCACTTCTCCTGGGCTGCACCTACCTCTGTCACAACCAGGCTCATTTGGTCTTTTGAAATTCGCGGTGACTTTTTACGGACCTCAGCGCTGCTCTAGATGTGCATGAGCGTCGTCCCACCCTGCCCGATGATCTCTCCTAATAAGTGAATAGTGGCAAGCTTCTTGCGAGTCTCTACCCAACAGGCAAGGGCTTACAGGTGGACGTTGCAGTATGTTCCGAACAGCTGATAGCTAACGTCGCGGTCTGCTCCAGTACCACTGTCTTCCACTTGCTTTAGATAGTGCACCGGCAGTCTCCCACCAGATCATAAGCACGGTTCTGGCCCATGTTCCAGGCGGAGCCGCCTACCTGGTTGAAACTTTGGTAAGGCGGGCTGAGGAAACAGACCTGACGGAATGCTCGGACTCGGTTCTTTGACGCATAGTGAACTGCGGGTTATGTATTCGTCAACGAAACCGCAGTTTCCACTTGCGCTTAATCAGATGCCGGAGCTTTGAGTACGATGTCCGCCGCCCAGTTTCAACATCATTCGGACGGTTGTATTTGTGCCACCACAGTTGGTATTTTCCATCTTACGCTCATTCTTAACTCTCGTCTGTCAATACATCGTTTTTCCACTTGACATGCACCCCGTTCGGGCACCTGTGAACAGAATGTTGATGAACGGTATCTTCTGGAGTTGGCCTACTGAATACCAGCGCTCACCTAGGAAAATGAGGACAACGCTTATTTCGGGCGGCTTTCTGAAGAACTGAATCACACTCTCCAGGTAGTGGTCACATAAGACGCCTCAATCTATGGAGTAGGGGCGGTCTTGTCATATCTCTACCAGGATGGATCTCAAAAAGTAGTCGTTCATGCTGGTGGCTGACCATCGTCAGCAAAAAAGAACTATGGGCAAATTGAGAAGGAAGCGCCTGCCATCACTTTAGCAGTGAAACATTTTCACAAGATGCACTTCGACCGACACCTCACGCTGTTGACTAAACACATACCAACACTTGTTTCAGATCGGAGAATGGGATTCCGACCTACGCGGCCAGCCGTCTTCAGTGATGGGTAATGACGCTGCCGAACAACGGCTTCGATATCACGTAAACATAAACAGCCAGCAATGAACAGGCAAGTGATCTATCCCACCTGACTAACTTGCAGACACCAGACGAAGGAGAGGATACGATTTCTGCAGCACCCCTTGGAGCAGAGGTTGATCAAGTATTTGTGAAAGTCGTCCGAACATTCCCTTCACTACCGAAGTGGTTGTTGCAACGAATCGACCGAATAGGAAATTGTAGCTTAATTATCTCACAATCAGAGTTGCTCATCGGACAGAGAATTAAGGGGGAACTTGGTGCAGTTCTTCCGGAGACGGTCCAGGTTATCACCTCTAAATTACCGTCAGCACATTGGAGAGGGTGTCGTCATCAACTAAAGTTCAGCTCAGAAGGATTCACCAGCTTTCTGTCGGTCGCCCGGGCATCAGCCGAATGCATGTGGTAGCCTGCAGCTGTCTATTGGCCTGATATATGAGGAGCTTGAGCGATTGATGCATGTTACCACAGCAGCGATTCCGCACTTGAAGTACTCGCAAAGGCTCCACCTCAATCTCAACCATTTACTTCGGCTCCGTGGTTGGGAATCCACATAAATTTCGCGGGGTCTCTGCACGGTCAGAAATTTCTGAATATCTCTGGCGCTTACCTCAAGTGGCCATGACCTATCATGATAACAAACACAACCACATGGTCGACCACTCCACAACATCGGAAAATGTTCAGTGGGTTTCGGTGTCCGAAGACGTTGGTCATTAATAAGAGAGCGCAATTCACTCTTCCAGGATTTGCGGAACTCTGGTGCCGGACCACACCGGATTACCAAATAACTTCTTTCAGTACACCGGCCAGAAAAAAGCTGTATGGACACGTTCAGACTTGCGCTTCAGAAACGTCAGGGGGAAAGAAAGAACGTGCGACTTTTGGGAACACTCATAATGCACTGCTGGACGACTGCAAATATCACAACCGTCAGTGGGCAAACTATACTT
The DNA here is from genome assembly GCA_008508345.1 of Paragonimus westermani. NCBI lineage: Eukaryota > Metazoa > Platyhelminthes > Trematoda > Plagiorchiida > Troglotrematidae > Paragonimus > Paragonimus westermani. The sequence continues at coordinate 14,944 of QNGE01004981.1, read as the reverse complement.
GAGGTTCCTTCCGGAAGGAAACTTCCACTGCTGTCAGATGCCAGTCATTAGGTTGTAACCGTCCCAGGACCCACAGATATACCTGAAGGAAACCGATTAAATCAAAGGCATGGCGTCAACCACCGGCGCCTTAATATTAACTACATCGTCCTGTCCAGGAATGTTTCTTTAGATGGTTTGGTGACAAAATTTGCAGCAAGTGGAGAAACGCCATTCATGAAGTCCACGTTGGAAGGGACAGCTAAGCGTAAGTAAGATGATATCCGGATGTCCGTAACTTCCTTCCGACCGATTTTGATTATATCCACTATGGCAAGTATATTCAGAAACACGAAGGCACTACTGGAATCCTCACTGAGTGATATGCACGCACACATACCGCCGCTCCTGAAAAGAATCCAATCGTCTGACCACCGCTCGATTCCACCACGATCTATCCACAGTACACTGAAATCACTCGCATTCCAGATTTATTCGTTTGGACGTAGGGCTGCGAAGGTGGTTGATTTGAATAGGACACAGATCAGGACTGAGCATTACTCTTGAGGAACGCTCACATAGAAAATGGAAGTAGACGGAGGGTCTGATGCAGTTTCACCTCAAAAGTTCTGTGACCTACAGCGAAGGCAACCCTACAAAGAGCCCCTTCTTTGATGGTGCCATGTTCTTGTCAGGATCTAGGCTCTGTTCATCAGGAAAATACGGTTCGGCAACCAAAATTCTGCCGTTACGGAGATATGGATCGAGTTGTGATTCAACGATTCCTTGTTGCATCCACGCTGCAGCAAAGTCAATGATTTTCAGTAAATACCGATCAGTTCCCTGTTTGCATTTTCAAAGCATCTGGCTACTGAACAGTTATCACCCGGAGACTGCTTTGTCTGTGTTGTCATTGGCTGTTTTCGTCCACAGTTCGAAGACCAAGCGAAGTTGATCCCTGTACGCGCTTCTCGTTCATGGTTGTTCGTGTCAGATAGTCAGGTTTATGTTCAGTAGGATTCGGTTATAACAGCTACCATGCGAAAAGCTAGAGTTGAGTAATATCGTGCTATCAGAACCGGTGATACATACGAGTCAATCTTCCGAATGGAAAGAGGTTAAATAAGGTGCATGTTTGTGGCTCATATGAGCCTGTGCCTCAGGATACGTGCTTTCAGATGAAAAGATTAACTTTGAAAACAAAGGGCTGATTGGGGCAAAATAAGCAAAAGCATCAATAAGAATGTAAGATCGACCAATGTCAGAACAAGAGTGATCATATTAAGGCAGTTCATTCAGAAAACGTATTCCAGGGAAGAGAAACGATCAGCATCCCTCAAGCCTACTCTTGAACTCCGTTGCAGTATAAGTGGATGTTGCACGATATGGAATCATTTTCCAACGGTTGATAAATCGGCTCGAGAATGAGTTAGTTTCAATCAATGTACCAACCTCTGTTTTCCTTAGCTAGGGACTATGAACTCAGGGGTGTGGGTTCTTGTGCAGATTGATCACAGACTTTACCCAAACTCCGGCTGTTCGTTCACGAATCCTGAGGCATGCTATCGGGTCTTCCATAACCATCCTCCGCACAGGGGCAGACAAGGTATTTAAGTTTCTCTTCGTACGGCTCAACCTACATATTTTAAGCAGTCTAGTGAAACACTCTTGAACTTCCTCGGACGCGTTCGTGTCTTTGGTCATATGTGAACTTCAGGCCTGCTCACAGTAATATATATGAGGCCTCACGTACGTTTTCTAAAGCAGCAACAGCAACTTAGGCTAGAAAATTTCCCTAAAAATGTCCATTGCACTACTTTACTTTCGGGATGTCTGCCAACACAGCATGGAGACCGTAAAGTTCCTCAAAACAAACACTCGAATGTCCTTGACCCTCCCCACTCTTCTAGGCTACCCTCCTCACCTTTTACCTCAGGAAACCTGATCGGCCTTGGCTGTTCCCTAGCAATTAGCTGACAACACTTGTATACATATGAGGTAGCTACAATTTACCTGATGATCTCAGAATATTCCGTATGCGCGTGCTGTTAGAATGTCCCACAACATTTACAACGCCAGCAACGATGTAGCGGGGGCACTCCAGTTTTTGATATGACTCATGATGAACATGAAAGGCGTTAGTGATCCACGTGCTGGTTCCTGAGATACATATAACCACCGCACCTTCTGTGTACATTTCCGCTGCCACCTTCGTTTAAAATGTGCGCCCCGCATTCTTTCCATTATATCTAAATGAGGAATGAATATATGCAGCTTGAGGATCAGCAACCGCCGGCTCACTAATTCGGATGTTTTCCTCAAACACGAGCGGCAAATCCCGACTGCTCCTCGGCCAAACCTGTACATGAACTCACTCATGAAGCAAACATGTGGTGGAAATCTCGATCCGCCGGTTATCCAAACCCCGACACAACAGAAGATCTGACAGACGGCCAATCCAAATATCGCGTTAATGATACAACATCAGGATTGGACGAACGGTCTTAGTGTTGTGCCTTCCGTTATTCGTCAATTCATCTGTTCCGTATTCCACCAATTAACATACAGTTTATGGTGTTGCATGTGCTAATGAGATCAGCCAATGACAGGCTGTGATTTCTCTAATACTGTTGTACATCAATAAATTCGGTGTCTCAATCCATGAATAACAATTGCTTACTGCTGCCAGTACCAGGTCTTCGCCTTATTACTTGCGTGGGAGGTTTCAATTCAAGTGCGATTTCTAGGGTTATTCAAAGTCCCTAATTCTGAGCATCACAAATTGGCGTCGCGGAATGGAACTGCCTGCAATTGAACAATTAAATCTTCATGCCGGTGCGAGTGAAATCGAGGAATGGGTCGAACGATTTGAACTGTGGTGCAGCATTCGTCGTGATGTGAAGAAGGAAAACCAATCAGCTTTCTTCGTTACCGCTGGTGGTCATGAATTGTATTCGTTACTGAGGAATCTGGCTTACCCGAATGCCCCAGCCTCGTTGCCGTTCGACGAACTAAAGAAACTGCTGTTAAAACACGTGCTTCCAGTCAATTTCCAGGCCACAGAACGGGTGAAGTTCAATTCATTATTGCGTTCAACAAGCACCAGCTTCCGTGGGTTCATTCTACAACTGCGAAAAACAAGCTGCCCGTTGTAACTTCGGTGACAAGCTGCAGAAGCATCTACGTGATCGATTGATTGCTGGCGTCAATGACACTGATCTTCAGCGTAGATTGCTGGTCAAACAAGATGACTTTCCAAGAGGCCCGAGACATCTGCGAGCAGAAGGATGACGTCAATGCCGCTACAGCTGATTCGAACGTGACATTATTTCAGGAGGCCAAAGCGCATACTGCCACCCGAAGTCAACCAATGAACAGGGCTTCTTATGCACCCATCATCAATCCCGGTTCAAAGAAAGTTAACAAATGTTTCTCGTGCGGTGAGTTACACTTACGATCATCCTGCCGATTTCGTAATTCTATATGCCATTCATGCGGTATATCTGGTCATATTAGGAAAGTATGTAGAAGTCGAAAATCTCACCTGAGACAAGTTAGAGAGACAAGTACCATAGAACCGTCCACTGCTGTTTATTCATTGCAAGTGAAGTCTACAGCTGAACAATTTATTCATAGATGCCTCAAGTTCAAGTCGGGATGTAAGTATGAATTCATTGTGGACACAGGAAGTAGCGAATCCATTATTTCAAAACCGCTACTAGATCGCATGGCCCCTGATGCTCAACTGAGACGAAAAGCGATGGAAGTACGCGGAGTTCTTGGTCATCGGTTAGTTCTGCTAGGTGAAGCTGATGTAATGATTGTAGGTAATGATAATGAGCTGATTCCACTGCGTTTCTTGGTGTCGGAAGGAAGTCCAGCTATTCTGGAATTAAAAGCTTCAAAACAGCTCAATTGTGCTCTTTCACTAAATACTAATTACAAAAATTGTCCAAGTGAAGAGTACCAAGCCCAGTTACGCAACCTGATAGTTCAGTGTTCACAACTCACAGGAGGGATGAGAGTAGAGCCAGCAAAACCGGAGGTGCAAGGGGACCCGGTTTTTCTAAAGCGCCGAATAATACCTTATGGAATGAGAGAACATGTGCATAATGCTCTCAACAGATTGATTAATACCCTTTGGGGATTATTTCAGTACAACTTTTTACCGTTTGGGTAACACGTATCAGCTGGGATATTCCAGGCTGCGATTGATGAAGTAATTACCGATTTACCAGGAGTACGCGCGTATCAAGATGATGTAATCATATACGCCGACAGTGCAAAGGAGCATGATATGAGGTTGCTTTCACTTCTGGAACGATTCAGGGATAAGAACATAGTCATAAAGCCTTCTAAGTGCGTGTTCCAAGCGCGAGAGCTGAGTTTTCTTGGTTTTACCATACGTGATAACGGATACAGGCCGGACCCTGACCGGTACAAAGCCTTGGTTACCGTTACATCGCCAAGAGACCAAGATGGGCTGCGATCAATAATGGGATGTCTGCAGTACTATTTTTGTTTTATCGCGAACTTTTCGACGAAAGCACAACCAATATTTGTAGTTCAGTCAGCAGAAATATTGTCTTTGACTCGAAAAGACGGAATTCTCCTTCGAGAATTAATAAAAGCTGTGATTAAGAGGCGGATATCAGCCCCATTTACTGTCTAAATTTACTACGCTGATCGCAGATGCCTCCAGTGTTTGCATTGGTGCTGTGTTATGACAGGAGGGATATGCGATCATGTGTGACTCACTTTTGCTGAATAACGCTTGGCAAGGATATTCACAAACACAAAAGGATGCGTTAGCAGTCTACTGGGCTGTCAGGAGGCTGCATAAATACTTGTTTGGTACCAGAATCAGTATTGCTACTGATCACCAAGCTCTACAGTATTTATTTGACCCCCACAAATCAATTGCCAAAACATCAGCGGCAATGATACAGCGATGGAGTCTAGTTCCAGCAGCATACAACTATGAAATCGTTCATCGTCCTGGTAAGCAGAGTCCCCAGGCGGATTTTTTCATCGAAGTATCCCAGTTTTTCAGCAGCTAAAGCCTGTTTTCTTGCTTCGCCAGCTATTCCATTAGGCCGAGAGGACTAGAATAAGAAACTAAAAACTATCATATCATGGTAATTGCAGCGATGACCAAGGGTTGGTCGTCAAGTATTAGGAAGAAACGCCCAGTATTATTCCAGAACCGAGAGGAATTGTCAATACAACCTGATGGTGTGCTGTGTCGGAGAGATCAATTGGTCATTCCACCACCGCTACGAAAGGCGGTATTAAACGACTTGCATAAAGGTCATCTGGGTGTGGAGAAAATGAAATCCCTGGCTCGACAGGCGTGTTGGTGGCCGGAGATAAACTCGGTTATCGGGAGCATTGTAATGAACTGCCACTCCTGCCTCCACAAAATAAAGACAAGGCCGAAGAATTGGACACCTTGGCCAGACAGCTACGTACCATGGCAACGGGTGCACGCAGACTATTGTGGTAACTATCACATTCTGGTGTTGGTCGATTCATACTCACAGTGGTCACAAGTATCTAGTATAACCTCACCTTCCAGGGCATTTCCATGCAACCGTTGCGTAAATGTTTCAGTCCTGAGGGTATTCTGCGGGCCCAGATGACGGACAGCGAGTGACAAACTTTTCCGCTAGAATGAAACAGTGGCGTTACATCACCGAGTGTCGTCATATGCGAACGGCGCCCGACAGTGCAAGTTCAAACGGGGCCGCAGAAAATCTCGTGGTAACGTTAAAACTGACGCGAGTTACACTAATTCTAAAACAATTGCCGAGCAGGATTTTTCTCGGAAAATTCCTATTTCAGTGCAGAAAAGCAGCAACAGTCACCACGAAAGAGAGCACAGATATGTTGCAAAAATTGCCGGAGGCCAAAATTCCGCTCGACCGACCCTGCCGCGCCCTTCCTCATGATCCCGTCCAAGTACACGCTTGTTCTCGTTATTCCCACAATACATGTCTAACAGCACAAACTCCTACAGCCTGCCTCCCTCAGTCATTGAACTCAAGTCACCCGCCTCACGCCTATTATCTGTCAGTCTCACCCTACCTATTCCCTGTGAATACGGTCCGCCATTAAACGGTCACCAGCTAATCGGTCTGCCCGAAGCCCGGGCAGTTAGACACACATCTGACCGATCCGATCGCATTCGGTCAGTTCGTCATTGTCTGTCGGTCGTTCGTGCTTGTGCTTGACGTGCCCTTTGTACCCTTGACGGCCCACTGCGGCCAAACATTGTTGTACACCACGAACGCAAACGAAGTGAGGTTTGTTCTTGTAATTGGTAATATTTTTTATGTCAATAGTATCACGTTTCTAGCGGCTTGGTGTGGTTCTGATATTTGGCGCCGCTGGTTATACGTGCGTCACTCAACGTTCGTCCACTAGACTTACAATGCTTATTTAATCAAGGCTGCTAAGGGCACCGCTTCAGTGCATGGATTTGCCGGATGTGATATATTTTAGTGTGAACTATTTGCCACTCTTAGAACGATCGATCACTCGTCAGCTGCGTTGCACAATGGTAGGAATTACCGACCTGCACGATGCCACCATCCCTCGGAGAAACACTGAACAAATCCAGTTTCAACGCACTGAATAAGTGACCGTGGAGGAATCATGACACCCTGTACTTCAAGAGTTCGCTGCCCCAAAATATCAGAACAATTTGCAACTATGAATTTCGGAGGCTTCTGGATGAGGTTAAGGTTGTGTTGGGAATCTCGATCCACCGATTATCGATACCCTGACACTACAGAAGATCTGACAAACGGCCAATCGAAATATCGCGTTAAAAATACATCAGGATTGGACTAACTGTCTCGGTGTTGCGCCTTCTGTTATTCGTCAATTCACCTGTTCCGTACTTCACCTATTAACACGCAGTTTATGATGCTGCATGTGCTGATGAAGCAGCCAATGATAGACTGTGATTTCTTGATACTGTTGTGCATCCATAAATTTGGCGCCTCAATTCATGAATAACAAATGCTTACTGCTACCAGGAGCAGGTCTTCTCTTTATTACTTGCGTGGGAGATATCAATTCACGTACGATTCCTGTGACTATAGGAAGTCCCTACTTCTGAGTATCAAAACCACACTGACACTACCACATACGCCGCAAGGACCTACGTTTTCCTTCGGCGAGAAGGCTAATCAGAGTGATGTGCTTCATGGCTGATTGAATGGTTGCAGGCCAACTGATGTCAAACTTGGTGGTCGGCAGTTCGCCGCGTGTTGCTCCCTTCTACTGATGAATCAGTTGAACACTGGCCTTCTTCCAGTCATTTGGTACAGTGCCTTCTTGTCGTGGGGGTGGAATTGAACAAATGAGATAGGATCCTATTGGCATTGCTTAGGTATTGTGATATCCCTAGATAGACACGGTCAAATCCTACCACGCCACTCATGTTTAGTCTAGCTAACCCGTCATTTGCTTCACCCCATCCTGTCACAGCTACCTCCATCATGGGTACTCTTGCAATCTCTGTGCTAAGTCCAGCTGTGGTAGTTCCATTGACCAGGATTTGTAGTGGCTCACGAAACCTGCGGAAAATTTCCGCCATGTGGTGTTGGTTTAAAGGCTTTGACCACAGTGCCAACAATGCCACCCCGCCTTCTTCAAATGGACACTTTGGCCTGCACAAACCTAAAGAAGTCTTTGGAGTTCTTATGATAGTTCTCTGCAAGATTCATTTCAGACTTTGTTCTAAGTTCATTCTGCATTTCTGGATACCTGTTTCTGGCCACCACTTATTTGCAGAAACTGGTGTGCCCCTCAAACTGCTAATTCACAACTCAGACTATTTTCGAGCTTGTGAATTTTCCGCCTAAAATTCCTCTCAACCGGGATTCCCTCTGCTACCGACTACGTTTTACTGAGGCATGCATGTCATTTAATTGCATAAGTTTATACGCATTTTGACCTATGCTTTGTTGACAGCGTTGGTACCATGACAGTCTACTCAACTCAACTGTTTCGCATTCCACCTTTATTGTTGGATATTCGTGTCTCTAAAGGAAAAATGATACTTGACGGGAGGGATGGTTTGGACAAAACTGAACCGTATTGATTCAGTCTATACTTAGTTGGTTCAACAAGGACAGCAACTTCAATCTAGTTGAGAAGTGCTGCTCATGGTCTTATGGGTTAGATAGGACGGAGCGACTTCGCTAATTCCACTTTCGAGATATTCGGAAAAGCCTAACGCCACTCATATAGGGTTATGGTTGAGAATTAGCATGTGATTATCTGGTCATGCCTACTACAAGGTTAGTGGCTCTGTGGTTATTATGCTGTTCACACAAGCACAAAGACAAGGGTGTATCGACTTCTGAAGGACAATTCTGTTAAAACCCGACCCGACCCCATCTCTTCAAATGTTTATCTGTGTACATTCAGCCTCCCCGCTTTTGGAACGTTAATTGGGCCTCGACTGAGACGATTTTGTTTTATCGCCTCATTAATCGCTCAAATTCCAAAGAACTTTGAGGAGCTCGTGATATTGTTTCCGACGCGGGGTATATCGGTGAAACCAGAAAGGAATAGCGAACTCACGCGACAAACGAGAGAACGTAAAACTGATCAGGTGGACTATGACGAACAATGGAACATAGGATATTCTGGCATAGCCTTCTATGTGGCGGTAATAGTTTTGTGTTGATTAGTGAAATATATAACATGCGCGAACAGCTGTTATCAAATAACGCGAGGAGTGGTCGATTATGAGCCTTCCCCGGTATACGAGTACTGCCGGATTTAAATGTCAATTATCTCTGTACGGCCAACATATAGAATGATAACAATGTTTGACAATACCGAGAGGTTGCCTGGTGGTCTATCTGGGGAGAAAACGTGAGGGTTGCGACTCAAGGTTATTATGCAGTTGTGAGACGAACAGGTTGAGTGCATTTTTTGTCCGAACAATTTTGGCATGCTCGTTATCCAACCTTGGGAGCTATCCGCACCGACGGTGCAGCGGCTACACACACTTCTCACACTGGCGACTGTCGGCAAATACCTCCAAGTAACACTTGTAATTGCGGTGACCGCCACCTTTCAGATTGGCCACACGGATATCTTCTCCTGGGCTCATGTAAAGAAATTCTATCAAACACCACTGCTGCCGGTATTAGATACGAAAGTAGCCGAAAAAATCAAATGATTAGAATGAAAAGAAAAAGCTTAACGTGCCGGCCTGTAGGTTGCTTACTTTAACAGCATACCGGTCCAGAGCAATTCTACAGTTCTTCTTTCACTTGCTGACTTCCGTATCTGCCACGAGTCATCCCAAGTGCTTTAAGCACGCGGGTTAATTGAATATTCTTGGAACGAACCCCACGTAATAATGATTTCAATCTTTAAGGTTGTGTCCTTTCCAAGCCGTGTGCTACTTCACACTTGGAAAACAGTCTTATTCAGCGATGTCGAACAATTTTTGAACTCCCCACTAGAGACCGGTTCTCCAGTGGAGTATTTCCCTTCTTGATGCAGGGAATATCGGAGTCAAAAGCTGGTGAGCCTTTATCAAACCAACCTGAACTTTTTCAGCGTTCCTCAAAAATAATGCTCTGTCCTGATCTGTGTCCTATTCACATCATTATGTACGAGAGTTGATCTGGGAGAGAATAACAACCGATACGGTACGAAATTCGTCGACGAAGAGATAAGGATAGTCTTTTTCTGAGCGGTACAGTGTGTTGGCTTATCAAACTGTTCAAATACCAAAGCTCAGCGTGTACCCACGCAGTGCCCTGCTCCGCACCATGTGCAGGAGCCTAATGCAGAGTGAAGGGGCTCTTCTGAGACAACTTAGCAGAAGGAATCTTGGTGGTAAATAAAGAGGGGGGATGGAAACGTAGGCGACTTCGGTATGGTGGCAAATGGCGTGACCTGCTGATTGTTACGTTCAATACGTCATGCTGACAACTCAAAAGTCTGGAATATCCATGAGTTCAGTGCATTACAGGTTGACTCTGACCTTACTGCGTGCTAGTCGGATGACTGGGGTTTCTTCCTCAATGACAGCAAATGCGCACGTATGTCGCTGGAAGGAGACTCTGGGAACCTAGTCGTGGTATCCAGTGCACGGCTTGTGATAGATACCGCTTTGGTTGATCTGAAGAATGGTCTAGGAATTTGGCTGCCGTCGGGTTTATCCTCCGCTTGCTACCACCGACTAACCGCCAAAAGGAGGGTTGGAACTTATGAAATGATGAAAGAACATTTCCTCACCTAGACAGGCGTATTTCAAACGCCTTACGGGGTCTGTACAAGACCACCGATTGGTCGTGCTGATCAGATTATTTACACTGGCCTGTAGGAGGGCAAACTCATCATTGACCGTGTCCAGCAAGTATCCAGTAAAGTGTTCATTGGCTTGCAGCATCTCCCATACGAATAGGACCTTGAAATTTCCGATCTTGATCCACTTGAATTTCGAAGACTCTGCGGTGAATTGATCCTTACACACATTTTTCCTACCTCAGGACTCGTGCCGAAATACTTCGCATCAGTAGTCGACAACGATTGAATGAGTTAAAACGAAATGTACTGTAACAGTTTTTTTACTACATGGTTACCAACCACTGGAAAGACCTTCCATATGGATTGTTAGCTACTGTTCTACGAACCGTTTCAATGTCTTAGTAGATTCTCGTTCACTCCAGGAATGGCTGGATTGGTATTTCACTTTGTCGTTGGTATTCACTTTTGCTGTCTACTAATACGCAGCAGTATTTGGGAGTGTACGTAGCTCAAGCTCTGAGCTAGCTTCTGCCCGATAGTAATAACTCGGCACGTTAGCTGACGAAATCGCAAAGCAATAAGTATTATGTACAACTTAGTTATTCACGCAGTGAAAGAACTGTAGCACACAATGTTCGACTATAAATTGCAGTCAGTACACCTCTCTAACTCTCGAAAACGACGCCACACCCCGTTTTCAGTAGATGCGTTTTGGCCAACAGAAATACCATCGGTTATCGAACCGGATAAACTGGATTCCGGTGATTTGGACCTCCATCCATGTACCCATGTACAAATCGAAGAACGTTTGAAAAACAGGGCCAAGATGGTGGGGTGGCTAATGCCCACGAAGACAGTAGAGGAAACGGGGTTCAAAAGTGAACGCGAGCTTTGACATTGACTGGCACAGTCCACTCAACTAAAGAGAAGACAGGCCAGATGAGAACAAGATATACTTTCAAAAGGCGGGCGACAAACACGCTATAAAAACGACACTGTGGGTTTAAGGCGTGAGAACTACTAAACCTAATGACACAATGAGAAGTGAGGGAACGTACAACGAAAACTCTACTACGAATTTTATATCACCGATTTCGCATTTAACAAGAAGATCCAGTAGTTCTCTCTAACTTGGTAACAAACTGAGACGGTTAGCTGGTGCCTGAGTGATTTTTGAGTGATCCTTCTGGATCATCCACTGAAATGCGGCGGGTATGATTCCTGTATATAATTTGGCAAGCACAACTAACAATAAAAATTATACAAGCTTTTTTCCTACTGAAAAAACGCGTCGGTATACCCACGCTGCTCATGTCACCCTAGATTTATAGAACCACTTCGTAATAATGGTGACGGTGCCAACCGGATAATTTCAGTCATCTTGCTCGCTTCCTTACATGGGAAACCATCGGTGAGGCGTCAAGAAAGCCTAAGGGTCTGTTGTGGACAAGTGGGTATGCGCTCGACCCCCGTTCACTAACATTTTAAAACATCTTTCTTAAAGTACAGTCCAAACGCAGACTCATCAGACATCGAACTAAACGAACGCTTTAGGGTTTGGAAGCAAACGGTATATATTTCCAGCAATGCTAGAAAATATGACAAGAAATTAGGTCAGACCTAACCTAGGAACAACGGTCGCAACCAAGTGAACAAAGAAGGGAAATCTGAGACCTGCCCCAGCTCACTGGGCGACGCTCAAAAGCGCGCCAGGCGAGAAGTGTGTATAAATTTTGAGTGCGTCAAGCAGCTCTCGAAGAGGTCCAGGTCAAATGACCTTAGACAGTGATATACTAGATAAGTGGTTAGGAGAAGAGCAAACATTCGCTGCGTGAAACTAGTTGCACGACTGAAGAAAGTAGCAGTGAATTCGTGGCAGGTCTCCTATAACAGGCGTGCGCCGAATCATGCGTACCGAACTGACAAGCAATAAATCACAAATGCAGCTGGGATCTGCGAAGGAGCCACACGAGGGCCGGTCACTACGGATTGTTTGTACGCGAAGGTTTATTGTTTGTTTAAACCAGCGAGTCAGGAACGTTTGGAAAGAAACTCCACAACCGCTATTGTTAATATTTTGGAGGCGGTGGAAGTGATTTCTCTCGTTCTGCAACATCATCAGCGTAAGCGTTAATTCTGAGGCTAACTAAAATATTTGGACGAAAGTTCACGAGCAGCCATTCCTAATACCAAGGAGGCTCCTTCACGGAAGCAAGATCTGCTGATTCGGTTCTAAAGATTTTTACGTCGGCGGGCACTCTAGCGGTGGTGACAAAAATATCTCGATTGTGCAGGATGCAGGTATATAATAATGTCATCCAAAACTATTGTCATCATTGCTTCAGTTGACGTTGTCGGTACGAACAAGGAGAAGAGAACCAACAAAGAAACTGTTCACGCGATTGTCGTGGAAGTTCATTTGTCTTTGAACGCCGTCGGCATTACGCCTAGTCTCTTAGAGGAAGTGGTGCTCTAGTTACCGTTGGATGCACCACCGGAGTGTGCATCTACAATCACCGAGGGTGGAAACATGTTCAGTTTGGTTTGAACGATGGCATAAGCCACTCCGTGCGTGCGTCACGGACGAACGACCTGAATGTTCCCCAGCTTCAGCTGCATGGTGACTGTGTGACCTTCTTCGACAGTTCACCTTCACAGTTATGGCCAATTCTTGCAGGTTTGACGCCCTCTTAAGCATCAGTGTTTGTCGTGGGTTATTCTGTAGCAAGTTTCAACCTAAGAATGTCACGAAATATTTTGGTAGCGTAAGTGAAGGCTTGTCGATTATGTTGAAAGGTGGTTTGTTGCTGTCAACACATAAACGTCATGTGCGGATCGTTTGGAATTACTTAGTTTTGGATGCACCTGCTAGAGCTTTCATCAGCCAGGTGAAAACCACACTGGTTATTACTGTTGCGAAAAATGTACCGCATAGGAAATGTACGTTAACTGGAAAATGGTGTTCCCACTAAGCGTTTGTCGTTTACGAACAAGCAAAAACTTCAGGAACTAACGCCAACAAGAACATTACGTTGGTCAGTACCCCTTCGAAATGTTACACGTGCGCACGTTAACGTGCTTCTCGCTGGACTGCATACACACGGTATGTCTGGGATCAATGTAGAGTTTATTGAGCCTATCGAGAGCAGGCTCAACCGAAAGGAATGTATACCTGGGACCATCCCAAATAACTCAATCAAACTGATGGTACTGTGTGGTGCTTTGACTCGTGGATACCCCAAGGAATGTCGATCCGTGGTGGACTGCGACTACTGAACGGTTGCGGAATTTTGCCAATTCCTTTTGTACTTCCGTCCTGTGACGAATAGTGGATGGAAAAAATTGTGGACACTTTTAAGCTTCCCTTATTCCATCCAATTGCGCTGCCGCCCGAAGTGGTGTTTCTACTATGTAGACTATGTGGAAACCATATTGCGATAAGCATCGGCTCATTTCGCCTGTCACTACGGTGAACCAGAGTATGTGTTCAACTTTCACCGTACCAGCCACCTGAATTGAATCGTTCGCTAACGATTCAAGTTCACACCGAGTTACACGCAGTCTGTTGATCCCGTGAATGCCTTTCAATATTCAACGGCAGAGATAACCTATCCTCGAAAGGGTTAATGAGTAGGCGCTCGTAATAACTGGATGTTATACGGTACTAATTAAATTAATGTACAAGAAAATTGTCTCTCACCTCAAATGTGAAAATNCCAGTTCGGCGGGATGGTCCACACCTACTGCTTTATCCGTAGTAACTTTGTGTCACTCCGCAGACGCGTTTAAAATAAAAGTGATCTGATGTCCCGTCTTACAGTGCCATCTGAGGATCTTACCGACACCTGGCGTACATGTGTGTCGTCACCTACAGTGGTAATACCGTAGGGCCAAACACCCCTGGAGGCTCTTTCGTGAAGAACTACATCGCCTACTTGACGATCGCATGAAGCTGTCAACCACTTAGGTGTACCTTGCAGCTGGTGTAAGTATTCACGCCGCCATCGTTTCAAAAGCAGACTGGATAAGTGCTGTGCTTGTCTCCAGCCCTTGGTGTAACGTTCGTACAATGTAACCTCTTCTGTATTAGGGCCTATATATTCGAGTGCAACAACAGTGAATCACTAGGACAAAATACCTGGGGATTATCTGGATCATCATAAACAGGCAAGAGTGGCCTATCACTGACGATTCGTTCAACTTCCATCATGTGGGTGGTAAGTGACTCTTAACTTATTACTTGCTGTTGCGTTACCGACGACAGAACTCGTCTCACTGTTCGGATCGTACTTTCCAAATCCCCGCCCCGATGTCTTGCACCCGGAGGATTAAAATACAAATCAACTACTTGATTCGATAGCCTATCTATCGACGCACACTGGTACAGTTGTCGCAGCCTTCGTTTTACCTCCAAGTCTGCTCCAACGAAGTTGGAGCCGTTGTTACTGTAAATGGCGTCCGGCTTGCCTAGCCTTCCAAAAATTGCACAAGAGCCATGAGAAAAGAATCCGTAGACATGGAATGAGCCACTTCGATGTGAATGGCCCGAGTCCGTAAACAGGTAAATATGCAGCCATACCGTCTGAGCTCGCTTGTTCCTATAGGCACTCTGAATGGGCCGAAATAATCCTGAATCAGTAACCGTCCGTCGACGCTCTCATCGACGGAATTGGCGCCA